>JBBPDI010000002.1:13881763-13898445 GCA_037974545.1 Cucumis variabilis
TATAATCTGTAAAATAGCAAGTATAAAGTTGAATTTTAAAACAAAAGTAATAAATAATAGGTTAAAATCTTATTTTGATTCTTAAACTTTGCATCTTGTTCAATTTTAGTATCTAAATTTTAAAAAGTATATGTTTTAGTAACTACACTTTTAAAAAACGTCTGCTTCATTTCCTGCAGTTAGAGTCATGTTAAATTTTTAACGAAAGAATGAGATAATTCATACTTAGATGACTATGCTATCAAATAAGATAATGAAGTATACAGAAAAAACAAACCAAAATTTGCTACAAAAATCATAACAAAAAAATAATATAATTACCAAATTAATTTATAAAATTAACAATAATATAATTACTTAACCAATTTATAAAATAAAAATAATATAATTACCAATTTATAAAATGAAAAATAAAAAAAGTAAACCAATTTATAATGAAGAATTTTTAAAAATAGTATATTTTACAAAATATTTACAACCTATATCAAATTCTATGACCGATAGTTATTGATATGCTAGAGTGATAGAATCCAAAATTTTGCTATAACTTGTAAATATTTTAATTTATCTTGTCATTTTTAAACTTGTAAATATTTTAATTTATTTTGCTATTTTAAAAAATGTCCGATTTATAGAAGACATACACTGGTCCGATCATCAAGATTTACTTATTTTATAAACTATTTCATTCTTGAACAACATATAAGTCTTAATGAGTCAATTCAAATAAATTTAAACTCAAACTTAATGACTACTTTTGTTTCTCAAATATAATTTGATAAAAAAGACAATTTTATAATAAGTGAATTTAAGATTAAAATACTAGTTTATTTCAAGTGATTTTTTAAAAGGGGCATTTTTAAAAATAGTAAAATAAATTAAAATATTTACAAGTTATAGCAAAATTTTAGATTCTATCAATGATAGTCTTTTATCATTATAGCATATCACTGACTATCAGTGATGAAATTTGTTATAGATTGTAAATATTTTGTAAAATTTACTATTTTTGAATTTTTTTTTAAAATATAACAAAGCGGCAAAATATTTAATTACATAATATAGAACAATTTTGAAACGGAAAAAACCCCAGACCCACAATAAAAAATGCAAAAAATGTTTCCATCAACACGCGATTAGTTTGACACTTTGTTTAGATTTGACTACAAGATCATTTAGATTTGGCTCCCCAAATCTAAATGATTTTTTTCAAAATTCCTTTCGTACATGATCGTTTAGATTTGACTATTCTTTGTTACACCATTGTTTAGATTTGGATAGCCAAATCTAAATGATTTTGCTACTCAAATCTAAAGGATTTTTTAAAAGATTCTTTGATACACGATTGTTTAAATTTGACTTTTTTTTGTACACGATTGTTTAGATTTGGCTACCCAAATATGCTAAATCTAAACAACGATCGTGTATCAATGCTCCAACGATTTTTTTCAAGATTTTTTATATTTTGTACACAATCTTCAACAACCAAATAACAGTTTTTTTTAAAAAATAAATCTTTTATATTTGGTACACGATCTTGAACCAAACAATAGTTTGAAAAAAAATAAAAAAAATAGCAGAAGAAACGTAAAAGACGATGAAAAAGAAAAGAAAAATTATAGAAAAAAGAAGATGGAAAGGAAGGACAAACTTGAAATATTTAAAACAGATGGTCGGCTTAATGGGCTTTTTGATTTTATTACATCGATCGTAAATATTTTGGTGTTTTGTTATAGTTACGAGAATTTTCCTTATTTCAATTTGAAGTTAATATGTTATCACGAAGTTTCCATCTTTTTCAAATTAGTTAAAGTGATAAAAGTTTATGAAATTTTATTCAAAATCTAGTAAAAATCAAAATATCAAGTTATTAAACACTAAATCAAACAAAATTATAATTTTAGTCAAATATTTATTTTAAAATTAAAAAAATATATGTTCCCCTAATTTTTTAGTTTTTAAAAAAATTAAATATATTAAATTAATTATGATGATAAATTCAAACTAATTTAAAATAGATCAAAAATTTAAAGTGATTTAAAATTTAACCAACGATTAAATACAAAAAAATATTTCACAAACTCAACATTTAAAAATCTCCACTTCATTCTCATGTTTCTCAAACCTACATCCCAAACACAATTTTCTTAAACTTAAACAATCTAAACTTACATTCTAAATAAAGTTTTCTTACACCCAAGCTTCCTAATCCTCTCAATCGAACCTTAATATTTTTCAGGTTTTTAAGATTCCAAACATGCATACCAAATCCCCTTGGTGTTTTGAGAGAGTTTATGTGATTGATGAATTTTTTAAAAAATCAAGCTTGTTGGAGTTTACGTCTTAAAACTCATTGTTTATAGTTATAGTATGTTTTTCAATAAAGTGGTTATTGAAGAATTATAAGTGAACTAACTTGTGCTAGAGAAGAGGGTGAAGGAATGTCTAGTGCTACCATGCGATTAAGCTATATGAAAGTTCCGATGCGATACAACTTGCTTAACTAGTTTATGATTAAGACATGCTTCTCTCGAAGTCATTAAACGTCGCACTTGGTCTCCTTTCAGGATCTAAATGATTAAGCCTAACTAAATAAGGTATATCTAGAAGTGTATTTCACTTATAAGGCTTATAGCACTTCGTGTTTAAGGGTAGCAACCTCTCTGTGCCTAACGTCCAGACTTGTTCTCCTGTTGGGATACAAAGGATGGAACTTATCTTGCTAAGGTGCAGTTTGTCTCCAAACTCTCCCTTGCGCACGCTAACCATATCCTTGCTACTTGCTCTTTTGGATAGTTGGTGATATACACTAACCAAGTTGTTCAAATTTATGTCCTAAAATTTGTAGTTTGTCATCATATTCTATTTAATAAAGTGGTTATTGATACTATAATCTTAAAGCCAATAAACTAAAGTCCCAAGGCTATTATCAAGTAAACTTGAACTTTATGTAGAGACATAAACGCGGATCAAGTTCAAGTGTATAGCCTAAATAATCAATAGTATACGAATACAGTTGGACACCTTATTTTGGGGACACAATGGATGCATCCCGCTTTGTAGTTAGTACAAACGATGTGATCCTGATTGTTCATGTAGAGACATGAAAGTGGGGGCATCATATGTAAAGAGTTTACATAAGATTGGAACCATGAAATAGTCGCTTTTAGGTTTGTTGACTTTAATAAAATGACTATTTCATTTGTAGATATCCAATGTAACTTAATTTTAATCCTAAGCTAATTATAAACTTCCGTTCACACGAAATTATCCTTAGATCTGCATAGGTGAGGGCAACTCAATGGTGCTAGCCCAATAAGCCTCCCATTTCAAATGTAAGACCAGGTAGATAGCTAGGGACATAGGGTGCAAGACGAAACTCACTCTTACCCATTTTAGGGATAGTAGATAGGTTGGTCCCTTAAGGACTTAATCCAAGTCTTGAATAAGAGGCCCCACCCTCTCATTGGCTCGAAATGGATTAATTCGGTTTATAGGTTAGACCTTAAACCATTTGTTTAATAGTGGATCAGTTGAACTTAAGGAGCAAGATGTAGTCTCAGAGATAAAACAGTACTTTGCCTCAGCCGAGGTTTCAAACAACTCATGAAAGATTAACTTACTTATCATGGTTATATCACATGGACATAAATATATTTATAGTGAGGGAAGTGCAACTACGAGACTTTAGGAGAATGACCCATTAGTTAACAAAGATTAATTAATTCGGTCTAAAAGAGTTTAGCCAGCTAATCTCGGATCATTGAAACCCATGATCTATAGGTCCATTAGGTTCCCTCACTAGCTCAAAAGGAATCAACTTAGAAATTATGATGGAATAATTTGAATTGTTCGAATTAGGTAAATAGAGAGAAATTGACGAATATATTTGATATAATCATCAGTTATAACTTAAGATAGAGTTTCATGTTTAAATGTGATTTAAATATTAAAAATATGAATATGGATTCATATTCGAAAACTTAGAATTGATGAAAATGGTCAAAGTTGTGAAAAATCAAGATGTTGACTTTTGACTATGAAAAATAAAACTTTAACTGACTTTATATTCAAAATGTTGACTAATTTTGAAGGTCAAAATTAGTCAAGACGAACAAAATGGTAAAAATTCAAAATGTTGACTTTAGACTTAAAAAGTCAAACTTTGAATTTGATTTAAATGTTAAATTACCATATGACCTTTAGACTAATTTAAATAATAACAATTGTTGAGATTTGACAAGCTTATCACTTGCGTGTGATATGCAAGTGGCTTGTTGCATGCAAGCCACCTACTCCACTAACAATGCCAAGTGGTGAGGTAAGAATGCTCTTGCATATAGTTTGCTTGTAAAGTGGTTTATTGCAAAGATGAAAGGACTCTTTGTTTTTTAAAAGTGTAAGAATTGATTTTGTAAGTGTGAATTACAAAATAATCCAAGAACTTCTTTTACTCTTAACAAAAAAAAAAAATCTAAAAGTTAGGTTCCTCCAAAAAAGATATCATCTCTCTCTATTTTCTCTACCATTTTGAGTCCCACAACTCGATTCTAAGTTTGGAGAATAGCAGGTAAACTCTAGTGGTAGTCCCGACATAAAATTCATGAAAAGAATACAAGAAAAGAGGAAAGCATCAAAAGTGAGTTTTTCTTATAACCCTATCTTTGTTTCAATTAGGGTTGTTATGCATGTTGATTATTAAATGTGTTTAGTTGCAATTAGAGTAAAGTTTGATCCTTATTTTGCTACGCATGTCTACCTTTTCCATCATGTGGTATCAGAGCATGCTTAATTTTATTCAATTGCATATGGTGGGTTTGTCAATTTATTAGATAAATTGTGTGTTAAACTAAAATGGATAAATTATGGTTTTGGCAAATTAAATTAAGCTTGTTGTTTGTAATAATTATTGTAATTAATTCGATTTGTGGCTTAATTTATTATTGCAAAGGATCTGTAATTTTTATGGAGTCATTAGAGTTGAAATTAGGGTGTAATTTCATCAATCGGATGAAAGAAAAGCTCAAAATTGAGAAAAGAAAAAGGATATACCTAAGAAGAAGTTTCAAACCAGCCGCTCTACCCTCGATCCCCTTCGCGACTCGGTTCCTTAACACGCATCACCTGTCTCGAATACAACTTTCTTCGTGCATCCACTTGCTTTAGTTCCTTTCGACCCAGTGCGCAGGCCACGGCCCATGCCCAAGCACCTTCATCCAGGTTCTCATGCACTCGTGCGCCTGATTTGCACCCTCTCCAACTCAGCTAACTCACCCACGTCTACCCATCCTTTTACCCGACTTATCTCGCCTGGTCAACCCACATCTGAAGCGCGACCCATCTTCTTGCGTGCGACCCATCATCTGCCTGCCAAAATCAACTTGGGTTTAACGCGTTTTTTTGTTTCCCGCTTGTTATTGGTTTGGGCCAGTTTAAACCTACATGTTAGGTCTTGGGCCGGTTCAAAGGAATTTTAGGTCGGTTTAGTGTATTTTTTTAAGGTTTTTAAGCCGGTTCGAGTTTTTTGGAAGTTCTAATGTACTTCACCAAATTATTATTGTAATAATTTAGTTCTTAGCTTAATTTAAGAGCCAAAACCAGTCCATTTTAAGGTGTTTAATTAATTATGCATGTGATGTATGTTGTAATTATTCTTTTAAATTGTATGTGCATAAAGAATGTCATATAAATTTAAAATCTCACTGTATGTTAAAATGTTCATGCATTAAGAGTATGTTATAATTGTTATAATATATAGTATGCCTGTTGATTAATTAATATGGAAATGAATTAATTTGATTAGTTAATGACTTATTTAATTAATTAATTTAATTTTAATTAAATGTGATTTAATAAAATTAATTAATTAATTATTTCATTTGTTTATTTAACTTAATTAAATGTGATTTAATTAAAATTTAAATAAATTAAAATTCATATTAATTATTTTCGTTATATAATTGTTATATATTGTTTGTTGTTGTTTGTTTGTTATAGTTTATCCTAGTTCTTTTATAAGTGTTATAAAATGAATTAGATTTTAAAAATATATAACAAAGATAACTTGCATGCTTACCTAAGTTAAACATATTTACCTTTTTCGAAGAATTAGGTCGATATCTTGTAAAACTGGTTACAAGAGACCCACCTGATTAGATCTTGTCAACAAATCAGATAAGATGACTAAGGTTGAAGGTTCTTAAGTTGACGGTCTACGAAACACCTTCTATCTTAATCAGTTATTGAGCCTAGTTAACCTAGTTTCATGAGCATGTGTGAGAGATGCGAGGTAATAAAACTAGTTTATAACCTAGACACTGTAAGGTAAAATTTGATATATAATGGTTATGTTCAGATGTTTCACCTAGACTTAGGATTTTTTTAAGTTAGCCTAAATAAAATTCTAAAGTAGAAAAATACCCTAAAAACCGTTACAGAACACTTCAGCTAGAGAGAAGTAGTGTACTTTTAAGCTCTAGCATCTCTAAGAGTTCACACCGTGAGTTCCATGCAAGACTTTGGGCCGTGCATCGGGGCGAACTCCAGTCGGAGAGTGTTTGCATGGAAATTTGACAAGATGAATAGGGAAAGTAGTTCATAGTAAGTGGGTGAGAGATATGTGACAACACATCCCACAGTCTCTTCCATTAGGTCGCACAGTGAGATTCTTATAATGCACCTACATGTTTCCCTGGAGCGACTTTACCAATTGGCGGGTTGTATTAATGATTCTTATCTTTGAGATTAAAAAATGGTGGGTCACATTTACAAGAATTACTAAGGAGTTAATAGATTCTCGACCGAAGTAACGATAACTAAAGTGCTATTGGAATATGAGATATTCAGGAGTTAGCATTTGGTTAAGATTGTCTTGGTTCAAAGGAGGAGTAATTGACTACCCCTTGATAGAGGTTATTTTAAACCTTTGAAATATCGTTGCAAAACTCTATAATAATGGATACATTATTAGTATTTGCTAAACTAGATTGGCTTCTTTAGTATTTGTAGTTTCTAAATGAATATGTTTATCTTTCAAGCATGAATAGTTCAATGAAAAATCTTTTAGCTTTTGAAATTCTTAACAAAGACCTTTGTTCGACACACAATTCAATACTAGTAGATGATCCAAAAATTATCTTAGTAGAGGAATGTCCCCAAGAAAAGATTCCCAATCTGAGTAAGGAAAAGAAAATTACAAAAGGTAAATGTTACCAATGCAATCAAATCGAACATTGGTTAAGTAATTGTCCAAAGTATCTTGCTGAGGAGAAAGCTGAGAAGAAAACACAAAGTAAATATGATTTAGTAATTGTTGAAATATGCTTAGTGGAAAATGATATATCAACCTAGATACTAGATTCAAGAGCCACTAATCATATTTGCTTCTCGTTTTAGGAAATTAGTTCCTGGAAAAGGCTAGCAGAAGGCAAGATTACCCTTAAAGTTGTGACTGGTGCAGTGGTCTCGGCTCAAGTAGTGGGATATATCATACTTAAAGAGGTTTTATATGTTCCTCAAATGAAAAGGAGCTTAATATCTATCTCTTCTATTTTAGAACAAAAGTATAGAATATTTTTTTGAAGTCAATGAAGCGTTCATTTTCAATCAAGGTATTCAAATTTGTTCTACTATACTTGAAAACAACTTATGTAAATTAAGGTCAACTAGAGCAAAATTTGTCTTAAACACTGAGATGTTTAGAATCGCTTAGACTCAGTATAAAAGACAAAAGGTTTCTTCTAACGCCTATTTATAGCACTTAAGACTTGGTCACATAAATCTCAATAGAACGAGAGATTAGTTAAGAGTGGACTTCTAAATAAGTTAGAAGATAACTCGCTACCTCCATGTGAATCTTGTCTTGAAGGAGAAATGACCAAAAGATCTTTTACTGGAAAAGGTCTTAGAGCAAAAGTATCCTTAGAGCTCGTATATTCAGACCTATGTAGACCAATGAATGTCAAAGCTCGGAGAGGATATGAATATTTTATCAGTTTCGTTGATGATTATTCAAGATTTGGTCAAGTTTACCTAATACATCACAAGTCTGATTCTATTGAAAAGTTCAAAGAATATAAGAGTGAAGTTGAGAATTAATTAGGTAAAACTATAAAGACACTTCGATCAGATCGAGGAGGAGAGTACATGGACTTACAATTCCAGGACTATTTGATAGAACATAGAATCCAGTCACAACTCTCTACACTTAGTACACCTCAATAGAACAATGTATCATAAAGAAGAAACTGAACCTTGTTGGACATGGTTCGCTCTATGATGAGCTTCACTTAATTCCCTGATTCCTTTTGGAGATATGCACTGGAATTTGCTGTCCATATTTTGAATAACATTCCCTCTAAAAGTGTTTCTGAAACACCTTATGAGCTTTAGAAAGGACATAAAAGTAGTTTATCACTAGGAATTTAGGGATGCCTGACACACGTATTGGTTCAAAATCCTAAAAAATTGGAACGTCGTTCAAAATTGTGCCTATTTATAGGTTACCCAAAGGAAACTAAAGGTGGTTTATTTTATTATCCTCAAGGAAACAAGGTATTTGTATCGACAAATGCCACATTCTTAAAGGAAGACCATATCAAGGATCATCAACCACACAGTAAACTAGTATCAAGTGAGATTTCTAAAAACTTTCCAACTATACCTAGTTCATTAACTAAAGTAGTTGATAAAACTAGAAAATATGGTCAATCACACCCTTCTCAAAAGTTGAGAGAGCCTCGATGTAGTGGAAGGGTTGTTGATAAGCCTAATTGCTATTTGGGTTTAACAGAAACTCATCTCGTCAAACCAAATGATGGCATAAAGGATCCATTAACCTATAAAAAGACAATTAATGATGCAGATCGTGACCAATGGATCAAAGCCATGGACCTCGAAATAGAGTCTATGTGCTTCAATTTTATCTGGACTCTAGTAGATCAACCAAATGATGTAAAACCTATTGGTTGTAAATGGATCTACAAGAGAAAACAAGACCAAGCCGGTAAAGTACAAACTTTTAAGGCTTGACTTGTGGCAAAATGTTATAGCCAAAGAAAGGGAGTAGACTATGAAGGAACTTTCTCTCCTATTGCTATGCTCAAGTTGATTAGAATACTATTATCCATCACCGCTTTTTATGATTATGAAATTTGGCAAATGAATGTCAAGACAACGTTTCTGAATGGTAATCTTGAGGAGAGTATCTATATGACTCAACCGAGGGGTTTATAAAATAGGGTCAAGAATAAAAGGTTGTAAGCTTCTAAAATCCATTTATGGTTTGAAGCAAGCATCTAAATCTTGGAACATAAGATTTGATAATGCGATTAAATCTTATGGCTTTGAACAAAACGTTGATGAACCTTGTGTTTACAAAAGGATTATCAATTCCATTGTAGCATTGTTAGTTCTATATGTTGATGATATTCTACTCATTGCAAATGTCTCAAGCATCTTATATAGACAAAATGTTGTCAAAATATAAGATGTAGAACTCCAAAAAGGGTCTGTTGCCACATAGATATGAAATTCATTTGTCACAGGAACAATGTCGTAGGACACCTCAAGAAGTTGAGGATATGATAAATATTCCCTATGCTTTCGTCGTTGGAAGTTTGATGTATGCAATGTTATGTACTAGACCTGACATTTCCTACTCAGTAGGGATGATTAGTAGGTATCAGTCTAATCCTGCAAGTGATCACTGGACAACCGTTAAGAATATTATAAAATATCTTAGAAGTACAAAAGACTACCTGCACGTGGATGGAACTAAGAATTTGATATTTACTGGATACACTGATTCTAATTTCCAAACTAATAAAGATGCTAGAAAGTCTACATCAGGATCGATATTCACTCTAAATGGAGGAGCAATAGTGTGAAGAAGTGTAAAGGAAACTTATATTGCTGACTCCACAATGGAAGCTGAATATGTAGTAGCTTGCAAAGCCCAAAAGAAGCAGTATGGCTAAGGAAATTCTTGACAGATCTAGAAGTTGTCAAAAATGCATCTGCCAATCACTTTATATTGTGATAATAGTGGTGGAGTTACAAATTCAAGAGAACATAGAAGCCATAAATGGAGAAAGTATATCGAACACAAGTATCATCTTATCAAGGAAATTGTACATCGTGGTGACGTTGTAGTGACCCAGATACCTTCTAAGCAAAACATTGTTTTATCCCACTAAGAGTATTAGTCCAACTAGTAGTTTATTGGAATTTATGTCCTAAAACTCGTAGTTTATAATCATATTCTATTGAATAAAGTGGTTATTGATACTATAATCTTAAAGCCAATAAACTAAGGTCTCAAGACTATTATTAAGTAAACTTGAACTTTATGTAGAGACATAAACATGAATCAAGTTTGAGTATATAGCCTAAATAGTCTATAGTATACGAATACGATTGGACACCATATTCTGGGGACACTATGGATGCGACTCGCTTTGTAGTTAGGAAAAATGATGTGATCCTAAATTATTCATGTAGAGACATGAAAGTGGAGGCATCCTATGTAAAGAGTTTACATAAGACTGGAACCATAAAATAGTAGCATTTAGGTTATAACATCGTTGATTTTAATAAAATCGACTATTTCGTTTATAGATATCTAGTGTAACTTAATCTTAATCTTGAGCTAACTATGAACTTCTATTCATACAGAATTATCCTTAGATCTGCATAGGTGAGGGCAGCTCAATGGTGCTGACCAAATAAGCCTCCCATTTCAGCGGTAAGATCAGGTTGATAGCTAGGGACATATGGTACAAAACATAATTCACTTCTACCTATTTTAGGGATAGTAGATAGGTCGTTCCCTTAAGAGCTGAATCCAAGTCTTGAACAAGGGGCCCCACCCTCTCATTGGTCCAAGAGGGATTCAGTTTATGGGTTGGACCTTAAACCAATTGTTCAATAGTGGATGAATTGGACTTAAAGAGCAAGATGTAGTCTCGGAGGTAAAACGGTACTTTAACACAAACGAGGTTATGGACAACCTGTGAAGGATTGACTTACTTATCATGGTTATATCACATGAACAAAGATATATCTATAGTAAGGGGAGTGCAACTATGGGACTTCGGTGGAATGACCCGTTAGTTAATGAAGGTTGATTAACTTGATCTAAAAGAGTTTATCCAGTTAATCTCGGATCATTGAAGCCCATGATTTATAGGTCCATTAGGTTCCTCCATTAACTCACAAGAAATCAACTTAGAACATTATGATGGAATAATTCAAATTGTTCGAATTAGGTAAAGAGAGAGAAATTGATGAATATATTTAATATAATCACCGGTTATAAACATAAGATAGAGCTTCATGTTTAAATGTTATTTAAATATTAAAAATATTAATATGGATTCATATTTGGAAACTCGGAATTGTTGGAAATGGTCAAAGTTGTGAAAAGTCAAGATGTTGACTTTTGACTTTGAAAAATCAAACTTTGACCGACTTTATATTCAAATATGATTTGAATTTTAGAGAAACGAATGCAAATTCATGCTCGAAAGGTCAAAATTAGTCAAGATGGACAAATGGTAAAAAAATCAAAATGTTGACTTTAGACTTGAAAAGTCAAACTTTGAATTTGATTTAAATGTTAAATTACCATATTGCCCTTAGAGTAATTTAAATAATAACACTTGTTGAGATTTGGCAAGTTTATCACTTGCATGTGATATGCAAGCGGCTTATTGCATGCAAGCCACCTACCCGACTAACAATGCCAAGTGGTGAGGTAAGGAAGCTCTTACATGGAGTTTGCTTGTAAAGTGGTTTATTGCAAAGATTAAAGGACTCTTTGTTTTTTAAAAGTGTAAGAATTAATTGTGCAAGTCTAAATTACAAAATAATCCAAGAACTGCTTTTATTCTCAACAACAAAAGATCTAAAAGTTAGGTTGCAACAAAAAAGATATCATCTCTCTCTATTTTCTCTACCATTTTGAGTCCCACAACTCAGTTCCAAGTCTGGAGAATAACAGGTAAACTCTAGTGGTAGTCAAAACTTCAAATTCGAGATGAGAATACAATAAAAGAAAAAGCAGTGAGTTTTTCTTTCAACTCTATCTTTGTTTCAATTAGGGTTGTTATGCATGTTGATTACTAAATGTGCTTAGTTGCAATTAGAGTAAAGTTTGATCCTTATTCCACTTTGCATGTCTTCCATTTCTATCACAAGTGATGAAAATAGCTTAGTTAACCCAATAAGAGTTATAAGTAAAGCTTTTTATCAATAATTTATCATAAATCCTAAACTACAAATAACACAAGGACAAGTGAACAATAGAGATGTGGATGGATTGAAAAGTGTAGAAATTACGTTGTATTAAAGAATGTAAGCCTTTGACCTCTGTACAAATATACAATGTACAAAAACAAAAAAATGGAAAGAAAAGAAATGGCATTACAAGTTAGGGGGAGATGAGAGATGTAATCTTCTTCATTCAGACTACAAGCTTTCACTTTGCAATCTGACCGAAGAAGATGAAGAAGTGCTTTACAGACGGTGGAATGGCTATTCCTTGCCACCAACTTTGTAGGTTTTGGCCCTACTGGCTATAAATGGCTTACTAAAGCCTTCTAAAAGGGGTCCCTTCACACCTTTATGGCCCATACATGCTTACTTTTCTTGATGGTGATAGAGCTCTTTTATAGGTAGATTTAGACGAGAAATCTAATCTTATGAGCATGTCAACACCGAAAGCTGCCTTTGTTGTTAAGTCGCATCATCTCCACCTACCATTTTTGTCTTCTAGTGAATTTTTTCTCGCATTCTGATATGGTCTTCTTGTCGAGTTTTCGTGTGAGTTTCTTTATGATTCCCCAACTTCTTTTGTTATTAATCTTGCGTTTATACACTAAAAACAAAGTAAAGTAGGCATAACTCTAATGTAAGGTATATTTCTAAATATTTATGCATTTACAACAAAAGCCACACGTTTTGACACATTTATCATACATTTTGGTCCCATTATTTTACTTAAAAGACCATAATAACTTGTATTTTTACAAGTTATCACACCCCCAAATTTAGAATAATATTTGTCCTCAAGCATCACTACACATCATGCTTATCCCCCAGGATTATTCCTCCTTAGAAATCTACCTTCCTCTTTGTACTTCTAAACTTCTCAAAATGCAGGCAAATTTTATTCGTCATGCAGGGTTTACTTTCATTGTGTACTTCTCGCTATGAAGACACTTCTTAGTTTAGAACATGACAAGCTTAATACTCAAAATAATCTTATTCATTCCCTATAAGGAATCTTATTTTCAAACTTAGAAATTGCTAAAGTTCTTGAAAATTTTTGAATCCTTTTATTTTGGCAAAAGAATTATTTTTATTTGCTTACATACTTGCAGTTTGGCGTTGAGTGAAAAATCTTAGGTACTTTATAAGCATGTTCCTCTCCTCAACTATAACTCATATTGTCTCTTATCACTCAACTCTCTAAATTTTACTTTTGAAGCTATGCTTCTTTTATTTTTGTGAGATGAGGCAACATAAGAGTTGTTATTTTAATTGAATAAACGACTACAAAATTATAAAATTTTTCACATTTTGGCATTGCCTTAACTTTTGTTAAAATGACTTATTTTCGAACGCCTTGATAGGATTTTCAAAAAAAATTTCAAAAACTTTATCTCGGACCTCGCACACTCCCAAATTTAGAGTTTAGAATGTCTTCGTTACTAAAAATTGAATAATAAGATTATTCACAAAAAATTCTTACAAAAGAGGTTTAAGGTAAAGCTTGCTCACCTAATAAACTATAGAAATATTTTCTAAATGAGTTTTCTTAATAAATTGAATGCCTAAATAACAAATGAAACCTTATTTCACTGAAGTGATCATTGAAACACAAAGAAAAATTAAAGTGCTAAAACTCGAGGAGTCAAGCTTGCAATAAGAAAAACCAAATGTAAGAAAATTGTGTCAAAGTATCTACTTATATTTTAAAGAACATAATTATAATTTATATAAGAATAAAAATGAAACTTTACAAAAGAATGAAAGAAAACAAAAACTGAACTTTCCCCTTTTAAGGTTGTGGTAGAGGTTGTTGTGGATGTGGTTCTGTTGGTGGTTGTGGTTGATGTGGTGGTGGAGGTTGTTGATGCCTCCTTGCTCTAATCACCGGATCAAATTAGAGCCAAGGAGTATGAGAAATCATACTTTGAGGCTTGACACTATTGGAATTTATATCCTAAATTCGTAGTTTGTAATCATATTCTATTCAATAAAGTCGTTATTGATACTATAATCCTAAAGTCAATAAACTAAGGACCCGAGGCTATTGTTGAGTAAACTTAAACTTTATGTAGAGACATAAACATGGATCAAGTTCGAGTATATAGCCTAAATAGTCTATAGTATACGAATACAGTTGGGCACCTTCTTTTGGAAACACTATGGATGCGACCTGTTTTGTAGTTAGTACAAACGATATGATCCTAAATGGTTCATGTAGAGATATGGAAGTGGGAGCATCCTATGTAAAGAGTTTACATAAGACTGGAACCATGAAATAGTCGCTTTTAGATTATAATACCATTAACTTTAATAAAACTGACTATTTCGTTTATAGATATCTTGTGTTACTTAATCTTAATCTTGAGCTAACTATGAACTTCTGTTCACACAAAATTATCCTTATATCTGGATAAGTGAGGGCAGCTCAATGGCACTAGTCCAATAAGCCTCCCATTTCAGGGGTAAGACCAGATGGATAGCTAGGGACATACGGTGTAAGATGGAATTCACTTCTATCCATTTTAGGAATAGTAGATAGGTTGTTTCCTTAAGGACTGAATCCAAGTCTTGAACAAAGGGTCCCACCCTTTCATTGGTCCGAGAGGGATTCAATTTATAGGTTGGACTTTAAACCAATTGTTCAATAGTGGATCAGTTGGAATTAAGGGACAAGATGTAGTCTCGGGGTAAGACGATATTTTGACCTAACTAAGGTTACGAACAACTTGTGAAGGATTAACTTACTTATCATGTTATATCACATGGATAGAAATATATCTATAGTGATGGGAGTGCAACTATGAGTCTTTAGTGTAATGCTAAGTGGTGAGGTAAGAAAACTCTTGCATGTAGTTTCCTTGTAAAGAGGTTTTTTGCAAAGGTGAAAGGTCTCTTGGTTTTTAAAATGGTGAAATTTTATTTTGGTAATTAAGATTTACAAAATAAAAACCAATAACTCTCTTTACTTATCACACCCAAAACTACACTGCAACTAAAACACCGAAGTAGTGGGACTGAGATACGAGTTAGTTACAACCTTGAAATTTTCTTATCCCAAATCTTATTATCAACTCTTTTTAAACTGTTAATAACATTCAAAAAGCAACGGTGGTTAATGTAACACTAAGCAAAATAAATAGAAATCAAAATTTATACTTTATTAATAATACACATTTCATAAATTATTACAATACTTTGACCAAATAACTAATGCTTAACTATTTACTAAAACGCCTTGAATCACCTAGCTGCAAATCCTTCAAGCTTCTTCTCTACTTGGCCTAAACACCTGATCCTGGAAGATAGATTGTTAAAAGGTGAGTCTTAAAGACTTAATGAGGTTTTATGAAATCTTTTGCAATACCTTTTCATAATCCTTTCACAAAAATAATATCAAATCATTTAAAAATACCAAAAAATCATTTCATTTCGCAGAAACCTTTCTTTATGCTTAACAAATCATTTCATTTCATCAAGGATCCCGAATTGTTCTCTATGCTTGGTTTCATTATCTCACGTTTAGACTGTTGTATCAACATCATCTGAAAAACATGCAGATTTGTCCTTATTGCTCAGGCCGCTAAGCTTTATACGCTCTTTTCAACACATAAGCCAACTTCTTATCACCTATACCCCATGGTGGCCTTGACTTTTTATGTGCACATAAAAGCTAGAATCATCTCAAAGAAACAACTAATGGTTTGAAAACTATTTTATATTATTGAAATCATAATCATCAAATCGAGCTTTTGAAGGGATAAAAGCCCTATGGCAGTGAAAGATTTTACAGAATCATTCCTCAAATTAATTTAGGAATCTTAAAATAAAAGTACATTGATAAAATTTTAAAATCAAAATTCTAAATATTAATTTATAGGATAAAGAAAACTTACTTTCGATGACGTCTCTGAATCTATAAATCACCAAATTTAAGACACCATCCATTGGAGACCTTCCTATCCTCTAGGATGAGATTGGTTTATGGGAACCAATTGGGTTGGAAAAATGTTTAAAGGTAGTTGAGAGAAATTCTTTTCTTTTTGCAGAGAGAAAAAACCTTGACTTTTTTCTAGATGAATTTGGTTAAAGAAAACTGTTTTCTTTAAGATATTTATAACTCTCTTTCCTTTTTGGAATAGGAAAAGGAGTACGAGAGAATTATGAAATTATTTTTATCAAATCTACTAATTTATTAATAATTAATCAATTAGTTAATAGTTAATTCAATTATATTAAATTAATATTTCATTCAAATCTTATTTGAATGAATATCTCTCCAATATCTTGTAGATTTATTTTAATATAGTCAATTAAATCATATTTAATCAATACTTTATTCAAATCTTATTTGAATGAATATTTTTCCAATATCTTATATATTTATATTAATATAATTAATTAAATCATAT
>JBBPDI010000002.1:13921043-13962374 GCA_037974545.1 Cucumis variabilis
TATATGTCAAAAAATATATGTTGTGACTTGGAAAATAATGACGCCAAACAAGTATCGACATATAAACCTTTATTAAATAGAAACAATGTTGTAACCATAGTGGTTTGGTTTAGTGCTAAAAAGTTAAAAATTTAACTAAAAGGTCATGAGTTCGATCCATGGTGGCCACCAACCTAGGAATCAATTTCCTATGACGACAACAATAGTGAATGTGAAATCACATTTTTTACAAGAATTGTGTGCAACGAAACATTTAGATGTGCAATATATTCACGTCAATGTAAGGGTATTGATGATAATATACTGGTGTCGAGTTATAGATAATGGTGACATATTTATTGCATCGAGGTAAGGGTATTAATGACACAATCTCGGCGTCATCTAAGCATCTTTAATGATACATTTTTTAGAGTGTCATTAAATAACATTTCTTGACAGGGGCTTCAATGACGCAAAAACTGTGTCGTTGAAACTCTTTATGACGTAAATTTTGCATCGTTAAAACTAATTTCTAGTAGTGTAACGCCTCAAGCCTCCTAGCATCATCATTATTGTTTGTGTTAAAGACTTATTAGAGTAAAAGTCATCCCCACAAATCAACATGAGTCATTTCAGCCTATTTTGTCCTCACTCACATGTATCCTAGAAAATTTTTCAAGAGATCACCCCACGTAGAATTGTTCCAAGCTAAGAATGCTTAACTTTTGAGTTCCTATGATCTAGTCATCGAAAAGAAATGAGCACTTTGTTGGTATAGACATTCACTTTTAATTCTTTTAAGCATTTCTGAACCTTACTTTCATATTCTCAAGATTCTTCTTATTCAGATGTGATATTGATTCATTTATGTTCCCCTTCTAAACTCAAAACTTTACACTAATACTTTAAATTTTATGGTATAGATGGCAATTTTAGTCTAATATTTTATTTTTTTACTTTTTTTTTCTTTAGTTTAATTCCTATTTCATTGTATTTTAATAAACAATATGTTTGTTTTCCTCATTCTTATTATTCCATCTAACTCATATACTCTCAAATTCATATTTTACTTATGATTCACAATGCATAAATATATGTATGTGTATGCCTGTTTTCTTTAGCATTTTATTGTGGTGTTATTTCAATATATCCTCGTCACATCGTGGTTAATAAGTAGTAATTTGATTTTGCTTTTATCATTTTTCTCTTTGCACTTTTTCCTTAAAAAAAATTTGACGGTGGAACCTAAAAATATTTGTAGTCTATTTTTCCAGATTTTTAAAGTGAGGGGTCGATTATTTGAAAGTTCAAAATCGATCCCTAACACTTCTTGTAAAAATCTTTTATATTATTTTTATCTGCTTAATTTGTTTGGTTGCATCCTTGATTTTAATTATTATATTGTTCATTAACTCTTATTTTATTTTTAATTAAAACTCTTCAAAGTTAAAAAAAAACTTTTTAGTTTAATTTTGTTTAAATACTTTTGAAAATATTTCATAAAACTCTTCTTTAAAACTATTTAGAAAATATTTCTTTAAAATCGTAATTTTTATGTTTTTATAACGTTCAAAATCTAATTAATCTATGATTTCACAAGGTTTCTTTAAACAAAATCCTGCGATGGAATATGAAAATATCTTAGAGTTCGTTATTTATAGATTCTTGAGGTGATAAAATTAATATTTTTGGAAATCTGGGATTTGATAAAAAAAAAAAAAGAATTTAATCAACATTTTTTAAAAATCTTTATTTAAAGAATATCCTAGGATGAATTTTAAAAAATTTAAATAATTTTTCATTCTAGTAAGGTGATGAAATTTTACTCATTATAGTCTAATTGATAAAATGTTCTCCACCTATTTGAATTGTAATAATTTCTTATTAGTGAAGGGTGTTTGTTGATGTGAAAGAAAGATAATAATGTGGGAGGAGTCTCACACACACTCTCAGAGTCATAGTGGAAATCACTAATATTACCACTCATAAGGTATGGAGAGTTGTGTCCCATCTAGAAAAAAAAAATGATTTTATTAAAACAGCAGGAGCAAAATAGTGGAAGTCACTAATATTATCACTTATAGGTGGAGCCTAAGCACGTGGAAAATGAGAGGATCTCTCACCTAGAGGAGCCTAAATTAAATATAATATAATTAAGAGGGAGTCTCACATCTAGGAAGAGCCTAGATGAACGATGAGTTAAGCTCTATGTGAGTTGTAGTAGAAGAGTACTGCAGTAAGTATTACATTGTAAAATGTATAACTTTTTAATATTAGTTGATTATTTTTAATAGAATTTTATTAAAAGAGGTAGGGGCAAAATAGTAAACAAAAGATTATCCTACATTATCTTATTTATATATACTAGTAGTATTAAACATGTGCGATGCATGTAAGATATAATTTTATTAGTAGTATTTTAAAGTAGACTATCATTTTGTTTTATAAAGATCTTAGTTATTAAGTACTAAAGGAATACTCTATATTAAATTTTTAGCAACTTTTTAATTATTTTTGTTCTTGAAAATAAAATGTTTTCAATTAGGGGAATTTTAAAAATAGGGGATTTTACAAAATATTTACAACCTACAGCAAATTCTATCACTGATAGTCATTGATATGCTATAGTTATAGAAGACTATCAGTGATAGAATCCAAAATTTTGCTATGACTTGTAAATATTTTAATTTATTTTGCTATTTTTAAAAATGCTCCTCTCAATTATACATAATTAAATTGATAGTTCCATAATTGTTATATATATATCTTTGGAAATAATGTATAGTAGATAAAATTTTATTTTATGGTTGATAAGAGTCATTTTAAATTAAAATGATATAAGTCAATAAACACAAAACAAATTATTGATTAAACACAAAATTTATCAAAAACTAAATTAAATAAATATTGTTCTTATTTACATAAGTAAGAAACACTAAAAAAATATAATAGAAGTTTAAAGAACAGCAAACGAAATATAACAATGAAGAAAACTTAATTAGTTTGATAACAATAGGAGAATGAAAAAGAAAAAGAGAAGTAAAGATTATCTCTCTAAAAAATCTAAATTTATATGTGACGACTTAATAGTTTAATCTTCATTCATGAAGAGGAGAGTTCAAGAATCCAATGGTTTTAATAATTGATCTTTGTTGTGGTTGTAGAGGAAAAGAAGAAAAAATTTCTCATCTTTCTTGCCAACATAGTTGATTATTTCTTCTTCGATTCTTTACTTAAGTAATGTTATTTGATAGCAAATTTTTTGTTTTTATGCTTTCATTTTTTTTTTCAATCCTTCCATGTCTCTAAAATTGAACTACCAACAATATTGTTGAACATCCAATTTACCATGACTTATTGTTGTGAGCAAGAACAAGAACTTTTATATATATATATATATATATATATATATAAATAGAAAAACTAAATAGTTCTATAAATAAATGAGGAGGAAACAGAATGATCTATTTTTTTTTTTAAAAAAAAATCCTTCAACATAGAACTACTCCACATCACCAAAAATAATGAAACCTTTTTACTTTCCCCTTACCATAAAACTTCTCCATGAATTTTCCAAAAATAAAAGAAAGCCCTTAAAACTTTCCCATCACACAAAATAATGTTCAAATATTTGATGTTGGAATTATTTCTTTCTCCTAAACCTAAAAATTTCCCACTTTCCTTAAAAAAAACCTTAAAACCTCTTCACATAATTAGGGTTTATAGTGTTTTTGGAATTTGAGAATAATTAGGGTTTATAGTGTTTTTGGAATTTGAGAATATCCTCTGTGTATTTTATTCACACTGTGTAATTACAATGACCAATGGTTAATTTATATAATCAATATATCTTGAATTTTGAGATGTAAATAATATAAAACTTAAAGAGATAACATACATGAAAGTTTTCTGATGAGACATATGGCTTCATTTGATTGGCAAATGAGGACTCTTTATAACTACCAATTACCATTCATGATTTTCTAGAAGATGGTTGAGAATCCTTGATGGCTTGATGACTGGTGTCCAATGTGGCACATTTAGTAGACTTAGTAGTGTCCAAGTCACCTTCATCTTTTACTCTAAAATCCTCCCTTAAACGAGAGGGTAAATCTATTACTCCGAGTTTGGAGCGTAAACTTTGAAATTGTGAGTGAGTGAGTGGCTTGGTTAAACAATCAACTGGTTAATCCGAAGAAGGAACGTACTAAACATCTAAGACACCACATAGTACTTGATCCTGAATAAAGTAAACATCAATTTCAATGTGTTTCGTTCGAGTGTCGAATACTGGATTGCTAGCAAGGGCACATGCACTGAGATTATCACACCAAAGAATTGGTTTCAGTGAGAGGGAGACATTTAATTCAGAGAGAAGCTGTTGTAGCTTGTAACCAAAATAATTTCATAGGCAACATGAGCCAATGCATGATATTTCAATTTTGTACTAGATCGAGCAACGATAATTTGCTTTTCATAGGACCATGATACAAGATTGGTTCCAATAAACACACAATAAGCTGCAATTGACTTGCGTTCATCAATATTTGATGCCAAATTAGCATCTGAATAGGCAGAAAATGAGAGATGATAACTTTGTTGGAAAAATAGGCGAAAGGACCGCGTGCCACTTAAATACCTTAAAACACATTTCATAGCTTACCAACGAAGATTTGTGGGATATTGTAGAAACTGACTAAGATGATTTACAATGTAGGCTATATCTGAACGTGTGTGACTAAGTTATTGCAATGCTTCAATGGTACTTCTGTAAATAAATGGGTCATTCAGTGGAGTTCCTTCGAGAGCTGATAAGTGTTTTCCCATAATACTAGGTGATGGAGCAGGCTTAAGATCATCAAGATTGAGTTTGTGAAGCTTACCAAACACATAATTTCATGATTTAAGATAAGTCCAAAATTAAGATGATGAAGTTGGAAGCCAAGTAACGTAAAGGTTCAAAATCTTTCAGAGCATAGCATTTATCTAGTGTGGTAATTCAATTTGATATGAGAGAGGGATCACTATCCGTGATTATAACATCATCAACACACAACAAGGGTAAAATGATGGAGGTACTTTGCCTTAGTATAAACAGTGAGTGTCACACTTCGTTCTAGATTTTTCCCTCTAACCTAGATCGTGGTGTGAATCTACTCTTTAAAAACATTCATTTTTCAATGTAAGATTAATAAAACACTTTTCAAGAAATTCTATAAAAATTTTGGCAGTCTCCCCTGAAAAACAGACTAACCATAACTTGAAAACAGAAGAAAATCGCACTTCTTTGCTTTTAAACTCAAATAACATCGAGTATGTCTCACTGTACACTCATCCAAAATAATCCAGAGTGCCAAAAAAAAGTTTAAATACACTCTTAAGTATAGTTACAAGGATTACACCCAATGACAATTTTCTTAAAAGTGAGTTCCTTAACACAACCGTCACCATTCCTAACTAACCTCATGCTAGAGGCCAAAACATAAATATACGAACATACAAAGCAAAAAGAAATCCACAATCAGCGGTGAGATGTTCAATGAAAATCTGGAACTTGACCATTACCTGGGGGAGAAAACATTGAAAACGTGAGCTAAAACTCAGTGAATGCAAGTTTTTAGAAGTAAAAATTTATAAAACATGCTTTCAAGAATGTTTGAATATGGCATTGATAATGAAATCATAATTAAAACATTATAATCACATGTTACTACAAATCATAAGTTTTTGTATCAAACCTGTACCATATGAGGGTCTACTATAGTAGAGCACCTAAATATATGATCGAGAATAGCTTTCACATGATCAAGGAATCATGCAGTCAAACTAAGCTCACTCACATTTAGTACCCACCACGATAGCAACCTCTAACTAATCCAACCATGGTAAAATACTAAATACATGACTAAGAATAGCTTGCATGTGATCCATATCCACAAGGAAACACGTGGCTAGACTAAGCTCATGCATATTTATCACCTACCACAGTAACAACCTCCATCCAAATCCAACCATGATAGAATACTAAATACACGGCTGAGAATACGTTACACGTGATCCATATCCACAAGGAAACACGGGGTCAAACTAAGCTCACACATACTTAGCACCTATCATAGTAATAACCTCCATATTTGCTTCCATGAGCACATAGAGCCACCCACCATGGGTTAAGCTAGGCCCGAAGCCAAATCACAATCTTCCATCTATATCCTCACACCTAGGCTCAGGATCTCGGATCTCTGGTCATGACCTCTTTCAACCCCGAAACCCCCTGACAACCATAGGTGGCACTATGAAAACACATTCACATAGCCTTAGGGAAATCACCAACATTATTTCATAAAAATTACATGTTTAAAGTTCAAAACCAAACATGGTTAGAAACACATTTTCAAATCATTTTCGATTCTTAGCAATCAACACATATTCTTAAAATAACATTTCATTCAAACCATCCAAGTTTAATAACAGATTAAGGAATATTATTTTAAACCAGTTGTCATCTAAACATAACCAATAAGTTTGGATTCAACCACAATTCAAAAATATAAGAGTTCATGGAAACCAAAAATTATATTTAAAAACATTTCTAATACATAGTTTATAAAACAATCATGGTGTACTATAATAACATATATAAATTATAATAAAAATACTTGAAAATAAACCACTCACTATCAATGACTCGATCCTTTGGGATTATATGCTTTTACCATTTCAATTTGGGCTGAAGCAAAGATTAAGGTCTATTAGCTATTTGCACAAAGCAAGAGGATACAACAATCTCCAAATCACTTTATAAGGCCAACTTAAACTATTTTATGTTTCTAAAGTCCTTGAGTTCTCAATCTGTCTTAGATTAGACTAGACTTTTCACCTATGAACCCTTAAACTTGAAATCTAGATACTTAACACCATGAGTATGCAATTTAGTTCAAACTCAATGGGTCTTTTATGTAGATACACTTTTATCCCCATTACCAATGAGGTTTGGGATTTATATTCATTTTATAAACATGAGTCAATTAACCTTAAACACCTCATAAGATCACCTAATAGAAGTAACACCCAAAGGAACTCAAAGTTAATGAAAAGCTTGTTTTCAACTTCTAACATTCAACTTTAGGATCCAATTTTATGAGTAATTTAATTTTCATGCTTAGACTCCATGGCATTTAAGAACTCAAAGAAAACTCACTTAAAACATTCCAACCCGCAACAAGAACTTAGCAAAGTAACCTTAACTTCGATGAGTAACACTCTAATGGCTTTCTAAACTCGAGTCTAGCATAAAAAATTCTGGGTATTTATTTTGCTCCAGACACTTAATAGGTATCACTAATTTGAAGCCAAAAATCAACGTGTGTTCAAAAATTCCATGGAAAATCAACTATTAATAAAATCTTACCAAACACTTATCAAACTAGCCTAATTAATTTTAATGGATAGCACCCTAACGACCTTCTAGCATCTTAATCTAGCTTTCAACATCATGAGTTATTCAATATTAGCATTAGAATTAGATGGGTACTCAAGATCAACTCCATAAAGCTCATAATCTTACAAAAATTGTGCCAAAACGGCTAATTTCAAGCACCCTAATGGTTGGACAGTAGCCAAAATCATCCAAGAATCCAAATCTGACAACGAAAAATAGTGGGTATTAATAAATTTGGGATAAAAGCTTACAGGTGTTCAATATTTCTAAGAATTCCATAATTTCTCACAAAAACTTACCCACACAACTCTAATGGTGTGGATTGAGCTTCATAGATGACAGATGTCAACACGAGAGAGATCTGACATTGGGGTCCAACTTTCGATGGTAAGAAAGACTGAGCAATGGCGAAGAAAATGTAGTTTTGTGGCTTAACCACATACAGATGTTAGGCTTGGCAGCATGGCATGTTGTCGTCGTCCGATGTTTGAGAAGTGACTTGTGGCTGGTTGAACGTGAATGGCAGATGCGATGTGAGCTGGACAACGATGACACTGAGGCTGCTAACTTTAGATCTACAAGAATAGCAAACGGCGAGGCTTGCTAGTTGTCAACGAAAGAGTCGAGCGATGCCACAGTGGCTGGGTAGTGCCGTTGGTAAGAAAGAGAGGGAGAAATGTCATGGGCGTGAGAAATTTTGAGAGATGGGGAAGTTATATTTTGATGAAGAAGAAGAAGAATCTGGATTTTTCTTCTTCTTTTAAATAAAATGTAATGCTAATAATATAAAAATGATCATATTCCTCCTCACCCTCAAATTAAACTTACCTTTTTAGCCTTAGTTTTTCTTTATTTCAACATTCAAATTACCAAGTCTTATTCCAAACTAAATTTGTTCCAATTTTCTTATTAAAATAAATCAACCTTAAAGAATTGACAATTAGATTTAAACTTGTTTTTTACAACTTAGGAAAATGTTAGGTGTAAGTAAAAGAAGAATGGAATTAGAGCTTAGAGTGAGGAATCAACTTTGAAGTTAAGAAAACCTTAATTGAGTAAATTCTGGGTTAAAGTGACATTCCACACACGTGGAGCTTCCTTTAAACCATATAAGACTTTAATGAGTTTACTAACATAATCAGGATAAGAGGAGTTAACATATCCAAGTGGCTGAGATATGTAAACTATATCTTCAAGTTTGCCCTTAAGGAAGACATTATTGAAGTCTAATTGCTAGAGAACCCACTCCTTTGATAGAGCAAGTACAAGAATAACTCGAATCGTAGAGGCTTTAACCACCGAGCTAAAAGTCTTAAAGAAGTCAACTCCTGGATGTTGTTGGAAGCCCTTAGCAACCAAAAGAGCTTTGTATCGTTGATTTGAACCATCTAGATTTCTTTGAGTCTGAAAAACCCATTTATTTCGAACCATGTTTTGAGATGAAATGGAGGAATTAAACACCGTGTTTGATTTTGAAGGAGAGTAGTGTATTCTTCATCCATAGCTACCCTCCATTGAGGTGTAGAAAGAGCATCTTTGAGCCGAGTTGCCTTAGGTAGGGCCCAATTGATGACAGAGGCGTGAACCTAGCCTTTCAACTTGAAAATACCAAATTTGGCTAGAGCAATCACATGGTGGATGGAGCTAATGGGAGCTGGTACCTGTGTTGGGTCCGCTGGTGAAGGAGGGAAATTTGACATTGATGAGAGTGATGGTTTTTGGGTTGAGGTACGTCGCGAGAGGAAGAAGAAACGTATAGGGCACAAGTGTTGTGGGAAGATGTGATAAGTTCGATGTAATATTAAGCCGAGTGGATGAGTTTGATGAAGTATTTGAAGAGAGGGGTTGGGAATTGATTTAGGGTGGGCTTGGGATGAAATCGAGTTGATAGTACATTATGTATGTTACGCTAGGTTATTTAGCGTGGACTGAGTTATAGTATTTGGTTGGTTCATGATATTTGGTGTGAGTTGAGGGAGGACATTTTGTATGAGTTGGATTATAATATTTGGTATGACTAGGAAAGTGAAGGCTTAGTAGTGTCATATTTGGACTGGACATAAGGAAAGTAGTGAGGAAATGGAAAGTTTGTCCCATTAAACTTGACATGTCGGGAATTATAGGTTTCGTCAGTTTTTTACAAACACTTGAAACCTTTGTGAGCAAAACTTGGGCCAAGATAGATAATTTCTTAGTATGAAATTGAAATTTCTTTTACCGATATGGCCGAAGCGATGGGAACCAGACACACCAAAAACCTTAAAATCAACAAAATTTAGTTTATGAGAGAATAATAACTCCATTGGAGACTTTCCTTTTAAGATGTAACGCTCCAAAAATTAAGGTGATATTGAATTTAATTATCTTAATTTTATTTATTTATGTTGGAACTATTAGGCATTAATTTGAAATATTTTATTTAGAATTATGGTTTTATGAAACTAGAATTAATTGAATATTTAATTAATTAGTAGAAATTGATTTTTGGTGCTGTTGAGAGTGAATTGAGTTAAATAATTTGGGTGGTTATTTAAATAAAGTGAAGAGTGAAATTTTTTATTAGAGATTTGATAATTATATATATATATATATATATGTGGTTATATATATATATACGATTATTATGGAAAAAGTAAAGATAATCCTATTTGTGAAAAATAAATTATTTTAGAAGATAATTAATTATTTAAAGAAAGACAAATATTGATTGAGGAGAGAGGTTGTTGATATGATTGGGTAAATAAAGAAATAAAAGAAATAAATTTTATTTAAAAGAAAAATTGATAATTATATATTAGAATATAATTACAATTGTTGGAAAATAAGATAATTAATGTGGAGAGAGGTGGTTGATTTTATTGGACGAGAAAAGATGATGTATTTAATTAAGGAGATGAAATAATGGTTTAAATAAGAGAAATTTTCATAAATCTAACAAATCAGTAAAATATTTACGACCTTTGTAACAAAATGAAAAAGCCCATGAAATTGACCACTTATTTCATAAAATTCAGGTTTGTCCTTCCTTATCATCGTTTTTATTCTCTTCTCTACTACAATTTTTTCTTTTTCCTCCTCTGCGATTTTTATTCTTTCCATCATCCTTTTATCTTCTTCACCAATTTTTTTTCTTTCCATCGTCTTCTTCTCCAATTTTTTCTTTCCATTGTCTTTTTCTCTTCTTCTGCATTTTTTAATAAATATTTTAGTTTGCTCTTCCTTTCCATATTCTTTCTTTTGAAATTTTTTCTTACCTTTCCATCGTCCTTTTCTCTTCTTGTGCATTTTTTTTAAAAAAAATTCCAATTGTTATTTGGTTGTTTAAGATCTTGTGTCAAATATAAAAGATAAAAATATCTTTGAGATAGATCATGTGCCAAATATAAAAGATCGTGAAAAAATCGTTGGGATATTGGATTGCCAAATGTAAATGACCGCGTACCAAAAGTAACCAAATCTAAATGATCGTTTATCAAATCTAAATGATCATGTACCAAATCTAAATGATCATGTACCAATTTTTTTTAAAAAAAATTCATTGAGATTTGACGACCCAAATTTAAACAATCAAATTTAAATGATCGTGTGCCAAATCTGATCGTGTAGCAACAAAATCTTAAAAAAAAATCATTGAGATTTGGATACCCAAAAATTAAACGATCAGTATTGTCTCTTTCTTCTTTCTTTTTCTTTCACTACAAATCTAAACGATCATTTGCCAAGATCATTTAGATAAGATTATTTAAATTTGGTACAATATTATGTATATTTACTACTCCCTCTCCCCAATATCTATGTTCACCCCTTTACTAAGATCCCTAGACGTTGCACACACGTACTTGTAACATGAACATAGATTTACTACTCCCTCTCCCCAATATTTATGCTCACCCTTACATTACATCAGTAATGTCTAAGTCAATACGGAAATTGAATATTAGAGAAGTAAGAAATTATTAGATAACTTATATGGAACCATTATATAGGATTTTAGTAGGATTTATTTTGATCATGCCAAAATTAGGATATGATTTTCTTAATCTTTAGTAGTCTATGATCAAATTTGATACTATCTTTACTTTTTTAGCCTCACAACGATATTAATATGACTAATGATTCTAAAATGGTTAAAATCTATTTTATAATATACTATTTTAAAACATATATATAATAATTAAAAATTAAATTTTACATTTTACATTTTTTTCAAAATTAAATAATTACAGTTTTTTAAACGTATACATAATAATTCAAAATTTAAAATTGTAATTTTTTTCAAAATTAAACTATTAAGTTTTTTAAAACATATATATAATAATTCATAGGGAAATTTTCAAAAACAACAAATTTTATAAAATATATACAATTTATAGCAAATTCTATCACTGATAGTCATTGATATGTTATACTGGTAGAAGACTATTATTGATAGAATTCAAAATTTTACTATAGCTTGTAAATATTTTAATTTATTTTTCTATTTCTGAAAATGCCTCTAATTAATAATTAAAATTTTCAATTTTTTAAAGATTAAACTGTTCACACGAGATTTTGGGAGAAATGTAATTCGTGGAATTGAACTTTGTATATTGATTTGTATAGCAGATACAGTTTTTAGTATTTACTCATTTGATACTTTCTCTTGAATACAAATTAAAACTTAGAACTTCTTGATCTTTGGTTTAGAAAGTTGTAATTGCAATTTAATTTGAGTTTCGATCTTCTGTAATCTAAGGAAAGTTTGATCTTCCGAGTCTTCAATCTTTTAGAAGATGTTAATCTCGAGGTTGATAAGAACATGCACGTCTTGAGAGCTTTTTAAAAGTTTGAGTATTCAATTCTTCAAAGCTTCGGTTCCTTAAAGCTTCAATTATTCCTCCAACCAAAGATTTTCAAAATGAATGGGAAGGTCTTTATTTATAGAGAATTTCCATGGACTTTAAGTGGGCTTGGGCCTATTTGCTTGGTGGGCTTGCACTTGGGCCAATTTGCTTGTTGGACTTGTGCTTGGGCTCATTTGCATGTTGAGCTTGAGCTTGAGTTCATTTGCTCCGTGTGCTTGGGCCCATTATTTCTTTGGCTAAATTTTACATAGGAAACTTGAATTTGGTTGGATATGAGAAAAGTTAATTGATGAAACCCAATAAAATCATAATTATCACAATGTTTGCTGTGATCACGTGGCAGAAAAATTTAGTTGGCTGAAATTTCTTGCTCAACAAATGCCCCTTTTTCAAAATTCGTGCACCTGTATAGGTGGGTGAATCTTGAAAACGATAATTGAAACAAAAAAAGAATACAAGTGATTTTGTTCTTAGCTTTGGCATTATGCCAAATTAATCATTCTATCCATATGGACATAGTATGATTAAAATGCTAAATGAAGTTTGGTGAATTTAAGTTTAATTCACAATTTTTTTTCAATAAAAATCATTTGGAATATGACCAATTTTTTTAAAAAAATGAAATTGAGTTTTTTTTTAAAAAAAAAATTAATGGAAGGATTGAGACTTAAAATTGATAAAATTGAAATATTGTCAACTCAATACGAATTTAAGTCAAAGTTTTTTATTATTTTTATTTTTTAACAAAATTTGTGTCAATCTAAAGTTGCATTGCGCTCAGAGTTAAAATTTAAAAGGTTTACCAAAAAAAATCTTTTCACTTAATTTGAAATGATTTAATGATTTGAGATAAAATTAAAAAAAATTCAAACACAACAAAAACAAAATGATTTTGAGGATTTTTTTTTAATTCTCCATTTCTTTTTGCTTCAAGTTTAATTATGGGAAGGATGGGGCATGGATATGGTTTGATTTTTTTAAAAGAAAAATATATGCTAATTTTTTAATAATTTTTTTTTCGAATAAAGAAACAAAATAGAAGGAGGGAAAAGAATTCTTCCGTAAAAAAAATTTTAATTTTATATAACAATCCTATCTAAACTACTTGTGTTTGTTAAGAAATTTGGGAGATTTGATTTTCCATTTGTTTTATAAATAGAGAAGAATGACTGAGAAAGAAAATTAGAGCATTTCCTTTTTAGTTTTTACCATTCTCCCGTGGATTCTTGTTCTTCTATATATTTTTTTAAATGTTGGTTCATATTTAGGAGAAAAAGAAAATGGTTGATTGAGAGAAAGAGGAATCTTTTTTCCTTTTTGTTTTGTCGTCCGATAGTAAGGGGAGAATGACATAGAAAAAAAAAGAAATTTTGTTTCCTTTGGTGACATTCGGTAGTACTACTTATGATCGACAGAGGGGGAAAAGAAGAGAAGGAGAAAAAATGAAAGGAAAGGAAAGTTGAATAGAGGAAATAAAGAGTCAAGAGAAGTAGAATGATATATATATTTTAGGCCCACATCCACTACACTTCATTTTTTTTTTGTTTGTTTACATCCATGCCATTTTGCCCCTTTTCATTTTCTTGGGCAGTTTCAAAACTGGCAAAACCAATTATAATAATTAAGTCCATAGTATACATACTTTATTATTTGCGAAAATGACAAAAACAAAGCCCAGTCCACACATATTCAAGAGGTAAAATTTCACAAATGCCCTCGTTACTAATATACATTTGATACACCTTATCCACGTCTGATACACCTAATATCTATTGATACACCTAATATCTATTGATACACCTGATACTTCTTGATACACCTGATACATTTGATAGATATACTTGATCACCTTATACTCTTTGATACACTCGATACCTTTTGATACACACTTGAAACATCTTCATACATATAATACTCCTCGTTACACTTGATTCTTCTTGATACACTTGATGCCCCTTAGACCTTCATAAACTTGATTAGTTTGATACACTTAAAGGCTTCACTTATAAGTTTGATACAATCGATACACTACTAATAAACTTGTTATGCTTCATTGGCACAATCAACAAATTTGATACGTTTGATGTACATGATATATTAGATACACTTGATGCACTGCATATACACTTAGTATTATTCACTTATACATTTGATTGATTAAATAAACATATATGCCTTAAGTCCTACTTATACACTTGATATACTATTGATATACACTTGTAAACTTGATTCATATACTTGATAACGATTAATTTTATTGATATGCATTAACAATATATCGTTGATATACTTGATAATAATATACTGAGTTATATCATTCGTATACTTAATAATACTATAATAAACTCAAATTTGAAAAAATAAAAATCACGTAGGAAGTATATCAACCAACTAATACATATAATATAAGTATATCACAATACTGACATACAAAACTGAGACAAAGTAAAACCAAAAGAAAATCAATGTAGAAAAATAAAACAAAATCATTTAAAATTAGATTCAACTCAAAATATACATCAAAGAGAGGGAAAAAAATCACAAATGAAATTAAATTACTCTAATCAATAACCATCATAATTCATATGCAATTATTGTACTATTGATATTCTAAAATCAATATTAGGACAGAAAGAACAAATAATGTTTATTGTATAAGAATAAATAAATAATTAGGACCTTAAAAAGTGGGAGAATGAATAAATAATGAGTATGACATTAAAAAGAGGAAGATAAATAAGTTATTGGAAGGATAGTTTATGAATAATAACAAATTTAAGATGGAGAATATTTTTATAAGTGAAAATTTTGCCATATTTGTAAAATTCTAATACAATTTACTATATTTGCTATATCATATTCTCAAAATGCTACCCTATGAAATTTTTCATTTTCTTTTTTTCATTTTTTGCAATTCTTTACTTTTTTTTTTCATTTTTTCATATTCTTTTCTAATAATAACTCATCACCATTTTATTTATAGGAATGAAGCAAACATGAGCTTAGAGATGAGCTTTTGAGATGGGACCTTGAACAAACTTGAAGATGGAAGTGCATTTTATCACTATTTTGACTTGATGATGGAGCAAGTGAGACTACACCAACATATTGTGGATCTATTTAAACTTGAACTTGATGAAGGAGCAAGCGAGACTACACCAATATAGTGTGCATCAAGACTACACCAACATATTGTGGATCGAGACTATACTAACATATTGTGGATTGGTTGCAATACATCGAAGATAGAGATGACTAACCTATCGGCTGCAACACAAGAAGGATGAAAATGATAATCCTCTTGGCTGCAATACATGGGAGAAGATGAAGATGAAATCTTCTTGGCTAAAACAAATTGGAAAAGATGAAGATGAAATTCTCTCGACTGCAACAATTGGGAGAAGATGCAGATTATGATGATCCTATCGATTGCAACACATGAGAGAAGATGGAGATGATGATAATGATCCTTTCGGTTGCAACATATGAGAGAAGATGAAGATGAATGCTTTCAACTGCAACATATGGAAGAAGATGGATATGGTGATCCTCTTGGTTGCAGCTTCATTGAAGACGAAGATGAATGAACATCTTAGCTACAACACATTGAAGATGAAGGTGATGATCTTCTCGGTTGTAACACATGGAGAAGATGAAGATGAAGATCCTCTCGGCCACAACACATGGGAGAAGAAGATCCTCTTAACCGCAACACATGGGAGAAAAGGCATAGCTCACTATTTTGACTTTGGCCCTTTTTCCCCCATTTTTTTACATTGCAATTCTTGTAAATGCAAGATTTTTGTTGAATGATAATGAATTTTTTTTGCTTATTCTAGTGTGATTACTCTTGAATTTAATTTTGTGCTACTTACATATCATTTACTATGAGATTACATCATCACAATGAAACATGTTATTTATTTATTTATTTTTGCATGCGACTAAACTTAAAGTAAACTTTAAGCTGCCTACGTACCCTTTGTATAACATAGAGATCAATCATAACATAGTTCAACTTTTTTTTGTTGCCATTCACCTTTTAAGCTATTGTGGACTAAGGGTATCATATAGTTTTAGGCTCTTGCGATAAGAAGTTTCACATATTTAGCAGCTCAAATTCTCATCAAAGATTTGATCACCTTCTTCATTTGTAAAATTTGTGAATATAATAACTCTTGGCTTCACTATCAAGGAACCTTCTATATTTATGTCAACAGACAACTTTCTCTTCATGCGTGATGGGACACGAATGTGAATCTTATTGTTGTTGTTTTCTTTATGAAATGGTTTTGCGTTTAAAGTTTTCATCTCTCTTTAATGTTAATTATTTTTCATTTTTAGACGATCAAAAGCTGATGTTGAAGGTCAATCTTTCTTCGATGTAGAGATACTTAGCCTTTTCAAAGCTTAAGTTCGACTGAAAATAGATGTTAGACATTGGTTTTCTTCTTCTTTCGTGGCCATAATCAATCTTTGAAAGACTGAAAATCGAGTAGTTGGAGGCTTGATACGATCAAAGATAGAAGCCCTTTGCTTGATTTCATTTGAATTGTGACTTCTTCAGAAGATGCATAATTATTGTCGACTTCTACTATAGTGACGGCATGACAAGCAGTGGCTTGTAATTCTTTCTTTGAATAATCATCAAGGAAGCTTCTTGGTAGGATTTTTGTCAAAGTTATCGACTCTCAAAATCGAGGAAGTCCTCGTTCTTTTCTTTGATAAGCTTAGGCTTCCACACATCTTCTTGTTTCTTTTTCCCTTCTTTTTATGAGAGATGCTTCTTTTTGCATGCTTTTGATGGAATGGTGACTCATTTTTAGTGGAATTTGGTTGTCTCCATTTTCAATGAGCCACAACTATCCATCTTTTGCCATCATCCTTAACAGGCTATTCTTTGTTTTGGGGGTCTGTCATCACGATCCTTTGTTGGAATTGGACAACTATAAGTTCGAAAGAGCCAAACTGAATTAAGCTTTTCCTTTTACCATAAAGCTATGTTGATGGTGGAACACTTGAAATCATCTCGACCACAATAGGATTCGTTTAAGCTACTTTATCAATATCCAACTTCATCTTCTTTTCACGAGCCAACTTTATAATCAACTTCTTCAACACGAAACACTTTTCAAAAGGGTGACTAATGACCCAATGGTACTTACAGTATTTAGGATCATCTATTTTTCCTGCTTGTTTTGATCTTTTGCATTCTGGCAGTTGAATAAATTGCTTGTCTAACAGCTGTATTACATGTCTGCAACATCAAAGTCAGAAATGGATAAACTTTTTTCTGTCTTTCTCGAAGAGTTGGACATTGCTTTTCGTCGTCATTATGCTTTCTTTCAATGGACCCAACAAAGATTAAAGCTGCTACCAAATGGCCTCGACCTTCTACAGTCAGTGAAATTCAAATTTTTTTGGGTTTAGCAGGTTATTACAAAAGGGTTGTGGAAGAATTCTCTCGTATAGCTAGTTCTTTGACCTAGTTAACTAGGAAGGGGACTCCTTTTGTTTGGAGCAAAGCATATGTGAGCAGTTTCCAGGATCTTAAGTAGAAATTTGTTACTGCACTAGTCCTTACAGTGCCAGATGGATCTGGAAGTTATGTGTTATACAATGATACCTCTAAGAAAGGATTGGGTTGTGTATTGACGCAGCAAGGTAAGGTGGTTACTTATGCCTTTCGTTCATTAAAGAGTCATGAGCAGAACTACCTTACACATGATTTAGAGTTGACAACAATAGTTTTTGCACTTTAGATCTAGAGGCATTATTTATATGGGGAGAAGATTCAAATCTTCACTGACCATAAGAGCTTTAAATACTTCTTCACGCAGAAGAAGTTAAATATGATACAGTGCAAATGGCTCGAGTTGGTCAAGGACTACGACTATGAGATTTTATACCACCTTGGTAAGGCGAATGTGGTAGCTGATACTCTTAGTAGGAAGGTATCACATTCTACAACACTCATTATCAGTTAGATTCCTTTGCACATAGATTTTAAGAGAGGTGAGATTGCAATTGCAGTGGGAGAGGTCACCTTATAGTTAGCTTAGTTGTGAGTACAACTAACTTTGAGGCAGAGAATTATTATTGCCTAGCTCACTGATCTTTATTTGGTTGATAAGCGTTGTTTAGCAGAAGCAGAACAAGTTAAGGAGTTCTCTATATCCTCTGATGATGGACTCATGTTAGATAAACGATTATGTGTGCCAGCAAATAGTGCGATTAAGGCCGAGTTATTCACTGAGGCCTATAGTTCTCCATTTTCTATTCATCCAGGCAGTACAAAGATGTACCCAAATTTGAAGTCAGTTACTGGTGGAGAAATATGAAGAGAGAAGTGGCAAACTTTGTCAGTAAGTGTTTGATGTGGCAGAAAGTGAAGGCACCAAGATAGAAGCCAACATGTTTGTTGCAACCTTTGGGTGTGCGAGAGTGGAAGTAGGAGAATGTGTCTATGAACTTCATTTCAGGGTTTCCTAGGACCCTGAAAGGTTATACAATGATATGGGTTATTGTTGATAGGCTCACGAAGTTGGCACATTTCATCCCAGGAAAGTCCATACTGCTAGTAAGTTGGCACGGTTGTATTTGACCGAGATAATGAGGCTACATGAAGTGCTCGTGTCCATAGTTTTTGACAGAGATACTCGTTTTACTTCTAAGTTTTGGAAAGGACTTCAGGTTGCCATGGGCACGAGATTAGACTTCAGTACAACTTTTCATCCTCAGACTGATGGTCAGACAGAGCGTTTGAACCAAATTATAGAGGATATGTTGCGAGCTTGTGTGCTAGAGTTTCAGGGAGTTAGGACTCTCATTTGCATTTGATGGAGTTTGTTAATAATAACAGATATCAAGCTACCATTGACATGACACCATTTGAGGCTCTGTATGGTAAGTGTTGTAGATCCCCTGTTTATTGGGGTGAGGTTGGTGAGCAGAGGATGTTATGCCCTGAGCTAGTTCAGACCACTAATGAGGCCATATAGAAGATTAGAGCTCGCATGTAGATAGCACAAAGGAGGCAAAAGAGTTATGCCGATGAATGGTGTAGGGATCTTGAGTTTGATGTAGGTGACATGATTTTTCTGAAGGTAGCACCTATGAAGGATGTTCTAAAGTTTAACAAGATGGGAAAGTTGGGTCCACATTTAGTAGGGCCATTTGAGATTCTCGAGAGGATTGACCCCGTAGCTTATCGTTTGGCATTGCCTCCATCATTATTTGCAGTTCATGATGTATTCCATGTCTCCATGCTAAAGAAGTATGTAGTAGATCCTTCACATATAGTTGATTAAGAGCCATTGCAAATTAATAAGAACTTGAGCTATGAGGAGTAGCCAGTTGAGATTTTGGTAAAAGAAGTCAAACTGCTCAATAACCAAGGAATTGCATTGGTTAAGGTTATGTGGCAAAACCACGAGGTTGAAGAAGCTACTTGGGAGGCAAAGGATGACATGAGAGCTCATTATCCAGAGCTATTCGAGGATTAGAACTTTCGAGGATGAAAATTTCTCAAAGGAGGAAAGATTGTAACACCCCAAAGTTTAAGGTAATTTTACATTCAATTATCTTAATTGAGTTTAAATTATGATAGATTTTGTTTGGACTTTATTAAGGTGTGAGCTAAGATTTGGTAAATAATTGGTAGAATTGTATAGTTGAATTTTTTTTTTTTATTTATAGGTAGTTTATGTGATTTTGGAATGAAAATAATTATGTTGAGATGATTTGGTTATTTAAGGATTTTGGTAAATTATGTGTTTGTGTTTATATATTTAAAATTGTGGAATGTTGAGAAACTTATATTATTGGGAGTAATATAATTAATAAGGATGAATTTTTTTTTTTTGAAGATAAAAAAAGAGATAAAAAGTTGGAATTGATGGGTATTTAATGAAGAGAGAGAATAAAGTTATTTGGTTTATTTTTGGGAGTGAAAAGATTTTTTGAAAAAGGAAAAAAAAAGGAAAAGATGATAATGATAATAATAAATATATTATTATTATTATTATTATATATTTAAATCCCACTTCCTTGCACCGTCTCCGATCTCTGCATCATAAACATATTAGCAACCCCCTTATTCATTATCATTATTCATTATGCAAGGAACATTATTCATTATCTTCTTCCTTCCTTACAAACTCTAGCCACCCCCTTCCTTGCACCGTCTCCGATCTCTGCCACAGTCTCCAACCTCCACTACCATCTCTAATCTCCACCATTGCGTCCCTCTCTTTCACTGTGAAGCTAAGTGCTTTGGTTTCCATCGCATTGCCTTCTTTGTTCGTCACAACGAAGCTGAAGCTGAGCACCTCCTCCTTCGTCCATCTGTCGTGCCTCATCTTGGATTTGACCGTCTCCATTATTTATTGTCACAACCAATCTCCTTTGTTCACGTTTAGGTGGTCAAGCAATTGAAGTCATGTTGGACCCTCCTTCGAGCCTCCTTTCTCTGTTGAGCCACCATTCGAGCCGCTTTTCTCCGTTTGAGCCTCCAAACTGAGTCGATCTCCACTTCACCTGAGTTGCCTCTAAGCTAACCCCTTTTAATTCGAGCTGACTCTCTCTTCTTGAGTCCTTTCCAAGCCACTTCCTTGCAGTAAGCCAAGTTGAACAAATTTCTTACATTTTGGTAAGTTTTGTGGGTTTAGTTATACCCATCGAATAATAATTATTGGTTTGAAACATTTTCACAGTTGGATTTAAGTTAGGATATTTTGCTTGAACGTTTAGTTGATTTTATTGAGGATTTGAGCTGTGAATTTCTTCCAATCGAGGTTGAAACCTTCGTTGGTAAGTTGGGAAGTCTAAGTAATTAATTGTTTGTTATGGTTATCAAACTATTATTTTGAATCTTATTATGTTTAGATTTTGCCTGTTGGAAAGCTGGAATAATTTTATTAGATAATCTTGATGTAAGTGATTCTACTATTGGACTCTTATATTATGTTTTCCCTTGGTATGCATTAACGTAGTTATGATACATGTGATGTGACTGTTAAGGATGTTAGATAATGATAGCTACACATAAAATAGTTATGTTATCAATACGATATACCATGTTTGAGATAAAAGAGATATGCTATGGCTGAGATACTTTATGTTTGAATTATGATATTTATGTTATGCTATATCTATAGGCTATGATGTTGTATTAGATTTACTGTTAGAGTCGTAGCACATGGGTGTCGCTCGGGATCATCGTCTATTTATGCCTGTATGACCAAATTGATGTGTGATTCAACAGGATCACTTGCAGCCCGACTCTCTTTTAGGGTCATTCTTTCGGGTTTACCAAGAGTCCAGATGTGTCCCTACGAGACTACTAGATAGTGTGAGTTCGAGAGCATAACAGTTATGCGGTACTTTCTTACAAGACTCTAACAGGAAGTTAACAAAAACGTAGTGAGGCTAATAGCGGATCACTTACTAAGTATAAATTTATACTCATTCTTTTCTATGTTTAATTTTTCAGGCCAAGATGGCGAATGGCAAGAAGTGATTATGGTTTTCCATAGAGGACAGTTTCTAGTATTTACTTCTTTGATGCTTTCTCTCGAATACAAAATTAAAACTTAGAACTTATTGATTTTCGATATTTAGGAAGTTGTGTTGCAAGTCAATTTGAGCTTTGATCTTCTGGAATCCAATGAAAGTTTGATTTTCCAAGTCTTTAATCTTTCAGAACATTTTAATCTCAAAGTTGATAAAAACTTGCACGTCTTGAGAGCTTTTTAGAAGTTTGAGTCTTCAATTCTTTAAAGCTCCAGTTCTTCAAAGCTTTAATTCTTTCTTCAGTCAAAGATCTTCAAAATGAATCGGAAGGCCTATATTTATAGATAATTTCCATGGGCTTTAGGTGGACTTGGGCTCATTTGCTTGGTGGGCTTGCGCTTGGGGTCAATTTGCTTGTTGAACTTGTGCTTGGACCTATTTTCCTGTTGAGCTTGAGCTAGGGCTTGGTCCACTTGCTCGACAGACTTGGCCATTATTTTTTTGGCCTAATTTTACATTAGGGACTTGAATTGGATTGGATATGAGAAAATTTAAATTGTCCAAACCCAACCAAATTATAATTATTGCAATGTTTGTTGTGATGACGTGACAGAATTTAACTGGTTGAAATTGCTTGCTCAACATAAACAATTGAGTTTTTAAAAACATATATATATTAATAATTAATATTTACATTTTTTTAAGATTAAAAAATTAAGAAAATGATTAAAAAAGAGAAAAAAACATTTAAATATAGTGGAGAAGCTGGGGAAGTAAAAATTAAATTGGAAAGGGAAGTTGAGGTGGAAGAAGAGTGGGCAAGTCTTGAACACTCGACCTTCTGGCATTTTTTTTCTTAAACATTGATTCAGCGTTGAACGCTCGACCTTCTATTTTTTTTTTAAATTGCATTATTTTTCTGAATTGTTTTTAAACTACATTATTTTTCTAATAAGTTTTCAAAAAAGCATTATTTTAATAAAATATCCTTAAATAAATAATATGTTTATTATATATTTTGGTGAGAGAATAATAATAATATTAAAGAAGTATTATTATTGTTATTATTATTAGTTATAAATGCCTAAAATTTATACATTTATGAAACTGATTGAGGAAAGAGAATGCAAATAAAAATATATGTATATATTGACATTATATATATATCCAAAATGGAAAAAGAAATAATAATGATAAGTATAATTATTATTTGGGTTTATAAATAGCATCAGAATGCTTAAATTGAAAAGAAAAAAAAAGTTTTTCATCTTCTTCACAAAGATAACCATTTCAATTTAAGTTTGGTTATGCATAGGTGAAATTGTGGTTTCTTTTGCACCAAGAAACTTAGCATAACTAAGGTAAGGGTTCTTCTATTGGATCATCTATTGAGCGTTGGATTACTTTTTTAGCATAATTGATAATTTTATTAAGTAAAATTATTAATTATTTTTCTTATGGTTAGGTTAATTTTTGGGTTTTGGATATACCAATCAAATGTTAATAATTGGTTAAAAGATATATTAAATTTTGGATTTAATTTGAAGTTTTTCCTTCACTCATTAAAGTTAAATTAAAGGTTTAATTGACTAATTTTTGGTAAGTTAATTTAGAAGAATTTTTAGATGATAGTCCATTGTTAATTTTATTAATTAAGATATTGAAACTTCGCTTTTATGATTATGATATCGATTTAATCGAAGAACTTTTGTCTGGCTAACCTCCCAGGTAAAAGACTTTACTACTGGATCTTCGAACATGAATTTAAGAGCTTGCATGTATTTACTATTATGAATTGATGGTAGTTAAAATGCATAATGTGATGTTATAGTTGAATGGCTGATATGTTTATGATGCATGATATATTAATCATATTATTAAGGACGTTATGATTGATATTCATGTCCTGTTTATGATATTGCTACATGCTATGGGTTGTGGTGTCCTATTAAACTTGGCCACTAGTGTTGTACCTACATGGATGTCCCTCGGGATCACCACCTTTCATCGATTTATGATTGTGTGCATTGACCACCAGTCTATCATGCCCTGTTTATGAGTGGTTCAATAAGATCACTACAACCCGATATCATTGGTGTGCCTTCGGGTTCAGTGACAAATGAGAGTTTTCTTCGGGATCACTAGATTGCGTGTGTTCCATCAGGCACACGATAGTTTTGGGTACCTCCTTACAGGATCGTATTGGGAAGTTAACAAACACCTAGTGGGACTAGTAGTCGGTCCTTTACTAAGTGTATGTTTTTACTCACCCATTTTTTTTGTTTAATATTTTAGGCAAAGGTAAGGGTAGAGGAAAGTTGACGAGTGACAGAAAAGGCTCGTCACATGCCATATGCAAACTCATTTTTGTTTTCGCTTTTCATAGTTCGTTTTCAGTATTTTGAGCTTAAACTTTTTTTATCTATTTATTTTATTATCTTTAAAATTTGTAAAACTAGTTGCAACATGTTCTCATGATATTTTTAATAAAACTTTTAAGGCTCATTTGGTAACATTCTCGTTCTTTGTTTTATGTTTTCCTGTTTCTTCTTTTTTTAGAACAAGAAACAGTAATGTGTTTGATAACTGTATCTATTTCTTGAAAAAAAAAACAGAAACAGAAAATGTGTTTGATAACTATTTCTTGTTTCCTTATTTTCTTCAAGATTTATTTTATATTTTATTCACATCTAATTCAATTAAACATTAAACAAAAGTATATGCCCTCCATTAAACATAAAAAATAAAACTATCACTAGTTTAGGTTTCATTTTCATAAATAGAACAAAGAAACAAAATATTTACAGAATTCCATATTTGCCCTTATAACGATTTTTAAATTTCGATTCTTCCTCTTCTTCTCGATTTTTTCTATATCATTCTCTATTCGCTCTTCTTTATGATTTTCGACAGTATTCTTTCTTTTCATCGTCTTTCTTCTCCTTTCTGCATATTTTTTTCTTCTTTCCATTGTTATTTTCTCTTCTTTTGCAATGTTTCTTTTTTTTTTTTAAGTGTTATTTGATTTAAGATCGTTTACCAAATATACAATATATTTTTTTCAAACTATTATTTGATTGTTTAGATCGTGTGATAAATATAAAAGATCGTAAAAAAACAATCGTTGGGATATTGGATAGCCAAATCCAAACGATCGTGTATAGCTAAATTTAAACACCAAAGAATCTTTAAAAAATTATTTAGATTTGCTTTCCAAATTTAAATGATCGTGTGTAAAAATAGCTAAATTTAAATGATCGTCTACCAAAGAATCATAAAAAAAATCGTTTAGATTTGGCTGCCAAATTTAAACGATCAAATCTTAGAAATTGTGTACAAAAGTAGACAAACTTAAACGATCGTCTACCAAAGATTCTTTTTTAAAAAGTCATTTATATTTGACTGCCTAAATTTAAACTATCAAATCTAAATGATCTTGTACCAAATCTAAACCGTGTAAAAAAAATAGTTAAATTTAAATGACTGTGTACCAAAGAATCTTAAGAAAATCGTTTAGATTTTGTTGTCCAAATTTAATCGATCAAATATAAATGATCGTTTTCCAAAAAATCTTGAAAAAATCATTGAGATTTAGCAACTCAAATTTAAACGATCAATCTCAACAGTTGTGTACAAAAAAAATTACTAAAAAATCATTTAGATTTAGATTTAATCATTTTCCAAAATCTAAACGATCCTTTCTCAAATACTAAGCGATGGTTTCCCCAATATAATACGCATATCGAATGTCAATTAATCGGAGGTATTTTTGGAATTTCCTATTGTGGGCGTATGGACTTTTTTCGTTTTCGAGATTGTTCTATACGGTGTAAATATTTTGCCGTTTTGTTCCAATTTTTCAAAGACCCCGAAAGTTTATTCATTTAATACAAAGAAGTCGTAGTGCACAAATAAAAATAATAACATAATTATAAAATTATATCTATCCTTCAAATGTTGCCTAAATTTGATTGGCAATATCATCTCTCACTCGGGTCATTTCTCTTAGATGATGTCGACCCACATCTAATTCAATTATATTACTTTACAAATTGGCTGACAAATTTTCTGTATCTTCAACGATCATTGATTCATTGCTAAAGTCATTGATAGATCATCTTGACGATCATTTAATCTAATATAATTGTGAATTGTGCAACATGCTATTGGTATATAATTTTGCATCTGATAAGGTATGGAGGCATTTGCTTAAGAATAGAAAATCGAGCCTTCAACACACTAAAACAACGTTCAATGAGATTTCTAGGGTGATGTCTCCTTTTTCTAAAATCTCGTAAATGATATCTTTGGTCATGACATATTTGAATATCCTAAATTGACAATATAGTATTGATATGTATATAATTAAGCAAATAAAAAATTATCATAAAGTCATCCATTTCATTTAAAATTCTAAAAACGCATAATTATTTACCTCTCTTAGGCATAGGAATTTTATTCTCGTGATTCTTGATACATTCAAGAAGTATGCGAGAATCATTGGCCAATCCTTCCTAACTAGACATGACATACATGAATAACAGATCAAATGAACAAACACACATTATATTCCATGTTGTATTAGTTTTTCTTCCACGAAACGATATTTGTTCATTTTTTAGAATACTTGATGCAACGTGAGTGCCATCAATAACACCAATACAATCTTAAAGTGTCATACCTAGATCCACAGACCTGCTTGCTTGTCTTGTAAGACGTGGTGTGACTTGAGAATCCTTGACGCGGTTAAACTCCAAAGACACTCATCTTAACTTTCTTAACTTAGGTTAAATGCCATAACACTTAACAAATACTTTAGGTGATATAGAACTTAACGTGGAAAAGGTAAAACAAACTTTAACTTTTATTACCAATAAGGAGATTAGTCCAAGTATATACAAGTACAGTACTTAACCAAAATTTCAAACAAAACACTTAAGCTTATAACTAAACGCCTGACAAATCTTTGTCTGGTAAGCCCAAACTTCCCTCTCCTCTTGGCCTTAAGGCTTAAGTCCTGGAAGATAAATTTTAAAGAATAAGTCTAAAAGACTTAGTGAGATTTTATGAAATGCTTTTCGCAATACCTTTTCATAAACATCATTTCGCAAACCAAATCAACTGAACAAGATAACATATCAAATCATGTAAATATATCATTTCACATAAGTACCGTTTCGCATAACACATCTTTTCGCATAACACATCTTTTCGCATAAATGAATAATCTCAAAATAAACATACATTAGTTATCAAATATTTCCTCCACCAAGGATCCCAAACCACTCTCTATGCTAGGTCACATAACTTCATGTTTAGACTACTGAGTTCTTCAGCATTCGAGAATATACAAATTCATCCTTGTTGCTTATACTGCTAAGCTTTATATGCTTATTTTAATGCATAAGTCAGCTTCTTATCACCATGTAGCCCCGTACACTCCATGATGGCCTTGACTCTTTATATGCACATAAAAGTTAACATCATCTCAAGAAAACGACTAATGGTTTGAAAATTATTTCATAGTATTGCAATCATAATCATCAAATCAAGCTTTAACCTTATAAATTATACTTGAAAACATATAAATTTTTCATAGAAATCACGTTTGAAACACCTCTCATTTGAATTCATCTTTCAAATCAATAAAGAGAAATCACAAGAAAGATATTGACATGAGCATGTAAGAAAGTCACTCATAAAACTTTTAAGAAGAAAAACACTCACAGCTTTACTAAAGAAGTCCCTCTTCTTCTCGCAAGCCTCTTCTTACATAGCTAAACAAACAACACTTCAACACTTTAAATTTTCTCTTTATAAGAATTACCAAAAAAAATGACTGAGGTCCTCTATTTATTACTCCTTAAACAACTTAGTCATGCTTAAACTCTTCTTAGATCGCCTACACTTTCCTCTTGGAGCACGTGTAAACTTAAGATGTGTCCTTAATCATGCTTAGCTTGAACTCAACACGTGACCCATTAATCACACTTAGGAAATTCCTCTGAACTTTCCTTACTTATTCACGACCAAACTTCATTATGCAAAGAACCTTACTCACCCAACCTTTCTCACGAACATCCTTATCACGTGGTTACACTTTTACTCCGAGAAATCTTCCTCACGAACTAACCAACTTTACCTCACATAGAACTCTTATTGCAAACTTACACTTAAACTTCAAGGTTACCTCGTAGACTTCTTAAGACAACTTCTTAACTCACAACCTTAAATTTCTTATTTTTCTCACAAAATCCTTCTCCGCAAAATACTTGATTCTTTTAAAAATGCCCATTATAAAACGTCAATAATGAACTGTAACACCAAAAAATTAAGGCAAATTTAATTATCTTGGATTTATTTAATTATGTTGGAAAATTTGAGTGTTATTTTAAGTAGATGTTGAGAATTATGTGTTTTATGGAAATTAAGATTTATTTAATGTTTAATGGAAGATTGTATTGAAAAAGAAAAAAAAAGGAAAAGAAAAGGAAAAATAATAATAATATACTAATATATTATTGATACTATTATTAATAAAATTTTCTTTTTATTCCCCTCCTTGTTCCACGTGTAAAGAAAAGTAAGAACTATTCATCTCCTTCTTCCATTCCTTTGACCTAGTTGTTGCTTCCATCACCATCTTCGTCCATCACCAATAGCCACACTTCAAGTCGTTGCATCGATCATTTTCTTTATCGCATGCCTAGACGAAGCCGAGAAGACTCTGTCCACCCAGCTGTTGCAACGTTAGTGTTCAGTCAAACCTTGTCGTCGCATGCCTTCGTCCGTCAAACTTCAAGCCAGTCACACGTCGTTGGGTTCCACCTATGCCCTTCGTCGTGCGCCTTTCAGACTTGAGCCTCTACCATCTGTACGAGCCATCGTCTAGCCGTCTGAGCTGAGGAGCACCATAGTTAGACCCGAGCTAGTCTTCTCTTATGCGAACCGTCTTTATTTTCCAAGTCGCACGAGCCAAATCTCCATCTTCCCCTTGTCGAGTCTAAGCCTCCTCCCTTAGCTGAACGATTTTTAGTTCTTTGGTTAGCCAAGCCATCAGCTTGAGCCAATTTTCTTTTGGCTAAGTTTTATTATGGGTTTGGTAATCCCATCAAATAGCTATTTATCCTAAATATTTAAGTGAGGATTTAAAGTCAAGTAATTTGAGTTATGGATTTAAGTTAAATTTTTATTTTACTTGAAGTTTGACTATTTTGTTTGAAGATATGAACTGTGCAATTTTCCTTGTGTTGGATTCAATCATAGTCTTGGGGAGTGAGTAGATTGGGAGGAGTTGACCGTTAGCCAAGATTCTATTAGTTTAGCTAATCTCCAGGTAAGGGATTTTCCTATTAAACCCTCACATTAAAGTTGCATGCATGTTTTATATTATGCGCTACATTATAATCGAGGCATATTATGATTAGATTGGCTATGATTGAGTTATGTTTGACTGAGCTATGACATGTATGATATGATATATTTAAAAAGGCTATGACGTTCTATACGTTTACCGTTAGAGTCGTACCTTATGGTGTCCCTCGAGATCACCTCCTATTTATGTATGAGTGGTTAGTTTTATGTATGATTCGATGGGATCACTTACAACCCGACTCTCCTTTAGGGTTTTTCCTTCAGGATCACTGAGAGCCCAGATGTATCCCTAAGAGATCACTAGATAATGTACCTTCGTGAGTACAATAGTTAAGCGATACATTCTTACAGGACTCTAATGGGAATTTAACAGACATCTAGCGGGACTGATTGTGGGTCCCTTACTGAGTATAAATTTATACTCACCATTTTCTATGTTTAATTTTACAGGCAAAGGTAAAGGTAGAGGCAAGCTGGCGAATGACAAGGAGTGACTATAGTTTGCCATATGGAACCGTTTAAGTCTTCTTCTCCATTTTATTTATGTTTTTCAGTATTTAATTTCATAAATTTATTTCAATATTCATGTTTATTTTTAGATATTTTTTTATTTTCTTTTAAAGAGGGCTCAGACTAGTATTTTAACTAATGTTTTAATTATTATTGTTTTTACATACTTTACTTATATTTTATGAATTTATATTTGAAGCATTTTTTTTACTTAGCATTTTCTTTTATTGTAAATAAAAAACTTTTATTTGTTTTATGGGTAAGGACTTCAGCTCAGTACAAAGACTTGGGTTGTTACAGTTGGTATCAGAGCCTGAATTTTAGGTTATGTAGACTGACTTATGATGTAAGTTTGATTTTTATCCCTATGATTAATACGATCTTTCGTCACTCGCCAGGTATGTTTTATGATATAGTTTATGATTGTGCATATATGACCTTGCATGAATTGAACTAGATAAGTGAAAAGTATGTTATGAATGAATTCGTAGTAAAAGACTTTTAATGGTAGGATTTAGGAAAAATGTCACCACGTAGAAGTGTTCGTAGAGGTGGTAGACAAGGCAGAGGAGCTGGACGTAACCAGCCTGAGAGACAATCTGGAGAATAGCCTGGAGGACAGTTGGCTGTACAAGCTGTCAACCTTACTACACCTATCACTCAAGCGGACCTTGGTGCCATGGAGTAATGGCATAATACAGCTTGCCCATAAGACCTAGACAGCTCCTGTTCAGACACCGGCGAGAAGTTTTCAGATTTCAGTTGCAGGAGTTTAGGCCCCCGTTATAGCCTAAAACCTACTTGATATGCTTTCAGCAGAAGCCAAACACCTGAGGGATTTTAGGAAATATAACCCTCAAACTTTTGATGGATCTTTGGCAGACCCAACCAAGGCCAAATATGGTTGAGTTTGGTGGAGACTATCTTTCGATACATGAAATGCCCTAACGACCAAAGAGTTCAGTGTGTCGTGTACTTAATGACGGATAGAGGCAGAGGATGGTGGGAGTCCTCAGAGAGGATGTTGGGTGGAGATATAAGTCAGATCACCTAGGAGCAGTTTAAGAAGAACTTCTATGCCAAATTCTTCTCTGCCACAATGAGAGATGTCAAGTGCCAGGAGTTCCTCGACTTCTAGCAAGGCAATATGATCGTTGAGGAGTACGATCAGAAATTCAACGTGTTATCTCGATTTGCACTTGAGCTAGTAAGAACCAAAGCTGAGAGAGTCGACAAGTTTGTAAGAGGTCTTAAGTCACAGATATAGGGTTTCGTTTGAGTCCTTAAACCAGATACCCAGGCTTATGCACTAGCATGGCAGTGGACTTGAGTTTGCATGTGAGGTCGGAGTTGACCAAGGCTGTAGAGAAGAGACCAACTAGAGAACAAAAGAGGAAGGCTGAGTAGTAGCCTGCTGACATTACCTTTAGAGATTTGAGTTTAGGTGGCACCTTTTGTTGTCATCAGCAGGAAGTCACTAAAACAGGAGCTACCAGGAGGGGGTTGCCTACTTGTCATACTTGTGGAAAGCATCATTCAGGTCGTTGCACGACAAATAAAAGGGTTTGTTTTAAATGCAATCAAGAGGGGTACTTAGATAATAATTGTCCTCAAGATGTTATTGTCACTAATCAATAGGGGGTTAAAAAGCCTGCACAGAAATGACAGATATGCTTTCATCGTTGGACACTGTGCACGAGTTTTGCTTGTTTAAATTTAGTTTGTTAAGAGTTGTTTTGATTTCACATTACGAGAATTATTTGTTTTATAAACAATAGAATTGATTAGATATTTTTTGGATGAATATTTAATTAATTAGAAGATTTGAATTAGTTGTGTTCGTTGGAAATTTGATCTAATTATATGTAATGAGGTTGAAGTAAAGTTATGAAAGTCTGTTATTCTCTGACAAGGGAAATGTCTACTAGATGCCTACGACAACGAACTGGAGAACTTATTTGGTATAATGGGTTAGATTAGTTAACCATATGTGCATGGGTACATATATTTTAGTAAAATTTTGAAATTTTGATGGGAAATTAGAACTTTCGAGGATAAAAGTTTCTCAAATGAGAGAAAATTGTAACACCCCAAAAATTAAGGTAATTTTAATTATGTTAGAAATTTTCAATGTTATTTTAAGTAGATGTTGAGAATTGTGTTTTATGGAAATTAAGATTTATTTAGTATTTATTGAAAGATTAGTTAATAAATTTTTGGAATTGGATTATTTCTGTGTTATTTAGAATTGTTGGTGGTGGATTTATATTGGTTATTTATATATTAAATTGTGGAAGGGAATAATAATTATATTAAGGATAATATAAATATTAAGATTTTATATTTGGTTTTTGAAAAGGTAAAAAGGAGAAATTGATAAAAATTTAAGCGAAGACAGAGAGAATGTAATAAATGTGTATATTTGGATATATATATATATATATAGTCATTATTGTTATGTTTTGGAAAAGAAGGGTAAAAGATTGATAGGATGAGAATTTTATTTGGAGGGAGAAAGATTGTATTGGAAAAGAAAAAAAGGAAAAGAAAAGGAATAATAATATAATATAATGATATATTATTGATATTATTATTAATAATTTTTTTTTTATTTTCCACATCGTTCTACGTGCAAAGAAAAGAAGGAACTATTCATCTCCTTCTTCCATTCCTTTGACCTAGTCGCCACCTCCTTCACCATCTTCGTCTACCATTGGCAGCCGCGCTTTTAAGTCGTCGCTCTGGTCTTTTTCTCTGCTGCACGTCCAGATAAAGTCGTGAAGTCTTTGTCCACCCAGTCGTCACAACCGTTCGCGTTCAATCAAACCTTGTCGTCACCTACCTTCATCTGTCGAACTTTAAGCTAGTCATACGACGTCAGGTTCCACCTCTGCCCTTCGTTGCATACCTTCCAGACTTGTGTTGTTACCATCTACACGAGCCACTGTCCAGTTGTTCGAGCTGAGGAGCACCTTAGTTGGACTCGAACTGGTCTTCTCTTGGGCGAGCCATCTATACTTTCAAGCCGCACGAGCTAGATCTCCATCTTCCCCAAGCCAAGTCCAAGCCTTCTCCTTTAGCTGAGCCATTTTGAGTTCTTTGGTTAGCCAAGCCATCAATTTGAGCCAATTTCTTTTGGGTAAGTTTTTTTATGGGTTTGGTACTCCAATCCAATAGCTATTTATCCCCAATTGATAAGAATCATGATATTCCATGTGGACCAATTACAAGATCTAAAGCATCAAAGATTCAATAATCAATTATTCTTCATGTACAAGAATGGATAGGGTCGGTTCATCGTGAATTTCATGTGCCACACTTCGGAGACCTCATGATTTAGTTCATATTACATTTTTATTGTATTTCCAATTATTTTAATTTTACAATTTAGGATAACTACCATTAGTAGCTTAGAATTAAAGATGGTGGTTGGAAATTAGTTGTTGGAAGTTAGAAAGCATAGTTAATGTTCTAAAGACTTTTGGTATTTTCATTAATTAGGATAGAACCTCTACAAGGCTATATAGTGCCTTCATCCTTTCATTTGTAAGCACAAGACTTCTGATTAATTCAATTTGAATCTCATTTTGAGAGGTTTTCCTTAATTTGCAATTCTTGTAATAGAATGCAAGCGAGCCATTTAATCTAACCTTGATTAAGTTTGATTGTGGAGTGACTTGATATAGAACAAGATTTCCCAAATCTTGCTTCTAGATCTTCGATCTAAGAGGTAATCTAATTCTAACTTTCTCTTGGTTGATCTAAATTAGTATAAGGAGGTGTTAGTTTCTTACTTCAAAGGTTCCTGCTACGTTAATAATTATGATCTTTGGATTAAGGATTAGGATTGCCTTATCACAAATAATTAAGTGATGATTTAAAGTCAAGTAATTTGAGTTATGGATTTATGTTAAAATTTTATTTTACTTGAAGGTTAACTATTTTGTTGGAAGATTTGGACTGTGCAATTTTCCATTCAAGGTTGTGTTGGATTCAACCTTAGTCTTGGGGACTGAGTAGATTGGGAGGAGTTGACCGTTAGCCAAGATTCTATTAGTTTAGCTAATATCTAGGTAAGAGATTTTTCTATTAAACCCCCACATTAAAGCTGCATGCATGTTCTATATTGTGCATTACATTATAATCGATGCATGCTATGATTAGATCAGCTATTATTGAGTTATGTTTGACTGAGCTATGACATTTATGATATGATATATTTATATAGGCTATGACGTTCTGTACGTTTACCGTTAGAGTCGTACCTTATGGATGTTCCTCGAGATCACCACCAATTTATGCCTGCATGGCCAGTTTAATATCTGAGTGATTCGACGAGATCACTTACAATCCGACTCTCCTTTAGGGTTTTTCCTTCGGGATCATCGAAAGCCTAGATGTGTCCCTACAAAAATTTAACAGACATCTAGTGAGACTAATAGTGGGTCTCTTAGTGAGTATAAAATTATACTCACCCTTTTCTATGTTTAATTTTACAGGCAAAGGTAGAGGTAGAGGCAAACTGGCGAATGACAAAGAGTGACTGTAGTTTGCCATAGGGAATCATTTAAGTCTTCTTCTGTATTTTATTTATGTTTTTTAAGTATTTAATTTCATAAATTTATTTTAGAATTCATGTTTACTTTTAGATATTTTTTATTTTATTTTAAAAAGGACCCGAACTAGTATTTTAACTAATGTTTTAATTATTATTTTCTTTACATACCTTACTTATATTTTATGAATTAATATTTGAAGCATTTTCTTTTACTTAGTATTTTCTTTTATTGTAAATAAAAACTTTTATTTGTTTTATTGGTAAGGACTTCAGCTCATTATAAAGAATCGGGTCGTTACATGAACACTTAGCCAAAACTTTCACTTCTTAACTTAAATTTTACGTATGGGTCTTACATAATCATAAACACAAATATATTTTGAATTAGTATGAACTCCGTGCAATAGAGAGTAATTTTTCAAAACATTAACTCATTACCCTAAAAAAAGAGTAATATTTTGAATTTGATACGATCTCCATTGACACAATGTCCATATTGGGTGGGCTAATAATTCTAGTCCAAGCTTGTAAACCTTTCTCAAAACCAGGTTCAAAGCTAGAGAAATAGTATGACTTAAATGTTGAAATCTTTGTGCTGCTATATGATTGCTTTCATTATGTGATATGATTAAGAAGAAAATAACAACTTTTTCTCAAATGGGGAGATACCTAGATGCTTGCATATTTGTCTTGGATTTTAAATATTTACAAAACCTTATGAATGTAACTATTTTCATCCTTAAACAATTAAAACATATATTATCGTTTTGGCCATTTAACAACTTAATCACATAATTATGTCCTCTCAGTGCAAAGGTTCTACATGATTATTGTTTAGAAGTATGTAACGACCCAAACTTTTTAAGCTAAGCTAAGGTTATTACATAAAAGATAAATATCAAAAGACACTTTCTTGAAAAGGAAAAACTAAAATATTTGTAAAGTACTATGAGACCCGTTTTTAATTTAAGTACAAAAAGTAAAATTCAGCTAAAAGTATTAAAGAAATTGGCATTTGAATAAAATCGCGGATAGGATTAAGCAATAAAATCTTTTATGATTAGTATAAGTTTTGCGATTAAGAAGTTAATTCGCCAGAAAGTTTTGAAAAAAGAAGCGTTTATAGTAGAACCTACAAGTCTAAACGCTCTCAAAAGAAAGTCTGTGTAAGTTAAGTGAAGTTTTGAATAAAACAACTAGGCGTTTGCTTAGTCTTTGCAATAAGAACCAAGGGTTGCACGATGAAAAATTTTGAGAGGAAGCATTGAAGTTTAAGTTTGTGATAAGTGTTCTAAGCGAGTAAAAGTTGGTTAGTTCATGAGGAAGGTTTCTTGTAAAGATATAACCAAGTGATAAGGTTATTCATGAAAAGTGTTAAATGGTTAAAAATATAACAAACGCAATGATCCAACGCGTTTGTGTAGGTGATATGCGAGTGATGGTATCCTACGCAATGAGTTTGCATAAGACTGGACCCTAAAATAGTAACCACTACACGTAACCCTCTTAACTAGTTGAGTTTCTATTTGATTAGGATGACCTAGGTAATTTAGTCTTAATCTAGAGTGTATTATGAACTCTTGTTCATGAGGGATTTTTCTTTGATTTGTACGAGTGAGAATGACTAGATTTTTTATTTAATATGCTTATCATTTTGAAGACAAGACCGAGTGGGAGCAAGGAACCTAATCACACAAGACAAAATTCATTCCTTCCCGAATTTAGGGTAAGTAGATGAGTATTTCCTTAAATGGTGTCTCTGAGACTTGAGTAAAGAGTCCTACCCTCTTTATGGCATGAGAGAGGTTTCTGTTTATTGGTTGGACCATAAACAGGTTGTTGATTAGAGGAGTACTGGTATTTAAAGAGTAGAAGTAACCTAGGAGTAAAACGGTCATTTGACTTAGCTAAGTTATAAACAATCTTGAAGGACTAACTTACTGCTATTGGTCTATATCTATGGACACAGAAATATATCTGTAGTCAAAAGAGTTCAACGCTAAGGTAATTGATTTTAATCAAATTACTTTATTTTAGGATTTTAAATGTTTGTTGGGTGTTATTTATTTCTTTTATGTTGAAAGAGAATAATTTTAATTAATGGAAAAGAAAAGAAGTGAAAGGGAAAAATGTTTTGGGGAATAATAATAATAATATGTTATTTTATTATTAATTATTGTTATTATTATTAATTAAGTAAAAAAACAAAGAAAAGAAATAAAAAATTTCCCCCTTTCTTCTTCCTCGCGCGACAGCAACCACCCCCCCCCATCATTTTTCTTCTTCTCTCCTTCACCCTAGCCCAGCCGTCGCTGTCGCCAACCCATTTTTCTCTCTTCTTTTTCCGTTCACCTGAAGCCGACACAAATTGCCCAGATTTGTCTTTGTCCATGAAACCCAATTGAGCTTGTCGTCCGTCCCAGTCGCGAAACCACTGTGCGATTTAGCCGTGTGTTTCGCCCCTGCCTCCGTTCGAGTCGTTGGGCTTCGCAGCACAGTGCTACCGTGACCCTCTGCCTCCGTCCGTGTCGATTCCCAAAGAAGCCTAGCCGTCATGTGGCTCTCCGTCTTTTGACCGTGAGTCGCAAGCCGGCCCACGCTCCTGCACACTCTGTTTCATTTTGGTTGGTGCACCGCTGCCTCTGTTTCATCGTGTTGGTTGTAAATTTTAAGTTGTGGGTTTGTAATTGTTTTATATTAATTCAAGTCTTATTGTTGGGTTAATTGTTGGTTTGTTGTTCAACCATTGAAGGTATTGGAGATAGCGCTAAAATCCTTTGGGCTCACAACAAAATTTTAGATTTAGTTAAAGCTCATTTTCACTAATACTTGGGTAAGTGCATGGGTTTCATTGAGGAAATTAAATGAGAGAAAGTTTGTGAAAGTAATCGAATTTCTTGTCGTTATGCTTAGGATTGTTGCATGGACTTTAGCTGATTAAGGAGCTTCCCTAACGTTAAGATAAGGGACTTTCTAACTGACTTGCCTATCAATACAAATATGGTTGACTGTATGCAATCTTTAAATCCTGAGGAAGGATGTTTGATATGGCACGCATGTATGTTGAAGTAGATTTTAGGGTTATTATATGTTGTGTTTGACTGAGAAATACTTATATATACATGATTTTGATGGAGACTGGGTGTTAAGTGTTTCTTTTGTGATTTTTCTGGATATATATATATATATATATATACACACACATATGGATGTTGAATGACTGGAACTAGTAGATGTTTCTTATATAGGGTCCAGGTGTAAACAGATGATTTGTTGTTGGACGGAATATATGATATAGTAAAGTGTGGTTGTGTTCTTGTGGACTGAGGGAAACGTCATGATTGTTTAGTTGTTGATTGATGTACTAATATGTGACTGACTGACCTTGGGCTAAATTAGTGTAAGATCACTGTTAGGGGTTAAGTGAAGAGTTTATGTGATGAGTTCATTTGACTGTACTATGAATGACTATTGAGATGATAGAATGGATTGATGGGAAAATTATTAGTTCCTATTGTGTAGTTACCTTACAAGTGTCCTACGGGATCACCACCTATTTTGCATCCTAAGGGATCATTAGACTGATATGTGTTTCTGCAGAACACTAGACTGATTTATACGTTCTTCGAGCGTTAGACTAATTATGTGTATCCCACGGGATCACAAGACTGTGACTGTGCAGGAAACTATATTAGGAAGTTAATATTTTATTTTTCCTCTAACGAGACCAGTAGAGGGTCTCTTACTGAGTATATTTATACTCACCCTTTTATGTTTAACTTTTTCAGGCAAAGGTAACAAGGGAGGCAGACCGACGAGGGACAAAAAGGAGATGTGATTGCCATAGGAGATGTCGTCAATTGCTTCCTCTTAAATGTTTTATTTTCTTATTTCGTTTTAGTACTTGAGACTGTCTTAAAAAAATTTGTGGCTTAACTGAGTTCATGAACTGATGTTTCTGCAAGCTTTACTTTAAAATTTTGGTTATTTTAAACAAGGCCCGAACTTGAATTTTGTTTTCTTTGAGAGTTGGATTTTGGTTTAACTTGGTGTTTTTGTGTAAACTAAGGATATTGTTTAAAATTAATGACTTCGAGTTAGTTATAAAAGTTGGGTCGTTACACTTATAGCTTTCTGATCTGTAGGTTCATTAGATCCCCTTCCTAGCTCGTAAAGGGTAATGAGATTTATTTATATTGGTTGTAATTTGAAATGTTCAAATTTACTTTGAAAATTAGTATAATGTATGATGATACATTATAATATAAACTTTATATTTTAATCAAATTTTTTTATATAAATTTTATTTTGGAAATGATTCAAAATTAATTTATGAGAGATAAACTATTTGAATGAGTTCAAATATTAATTTAATGAGAATTGGATTCATATGAAAATTATTAATTATGAGATAAATTTATATTTGAATATAATTCAAATTTGAATTAAGTTAAATATAAGATATTTAATTTAGCTATTAATTAATTGACGAATTAATTAATAGTTTAGTTTTATTTTATTTAATTAAATTAATTTAAAACTATAAGATATTTGAAAGATTTATTAAATAGGATTTAAAGGAAATATGATTTAATTAATTAGTTAGTTGATTTGAAATTCTTATTAATTTAATATTTTTTAAATTAATAGAATCTAGTGAATTATAAATAGGGGCACTTGCAAAAATGAGAAAACAAGTTATAATAATTAAGTCCACAGCACACATACTTTATTATTTACGAAAATGGAAAAAACAAAGCTCAATCCACTCATCAAAAGGTAAAATGTCACAAATGTCCTCATTACTAATATTCGTTTGATACACCTTATACACGTCTGATACACCTAATACCCTTTGATACACCTGATACATTTGATAGATATCCTTGATGCACCTGATACTCTTTGATACATTCAATACCTTTTAATACACACTTGAAACTTCTTGATACACATTATAATACTCCTCGTTACACTTGATTCTTCTTGATACACTTGATACCCCTTAGGCCTTGATACACTTGATTTGTTTGATACACTTGATTTGTTTGATACACTTAAAGGCTTCACCTTATAAGTTTGATACACCACTAATAAACTTGTTATGCTTCATTAGTACACTTAACAAATTTGATATGTTGGATACACCTGATGTATTGCAAATACACTCAATGATCTTCATTTATACATTTAATTTATTAGATACACACTTGATATGTTTGAAGTCCTACTTATATACTTGATATACTATTGATATGTACTTGTAAACTTGATTCATATACTTGATCATGATTCACTTTACTAATATGCTTTAACAATATATTGTTGATATACGTGATAATGATTCACTGAGTACATCATTCATATATACTTAATAATATTATAATGAACTGCATAAATTTTGAAAAAAGAAAAATGATGTAAAAAATATATTAACCAACTAATACATATAATATAAGTATATCATAACATTGATATACAAAACTGAGACAAAGTAAAACCAAAACAAAATCAATGTAAAAAAATAAAACAAAATCATTTGGAATCAGATTCAACTCAAAATACACATTGTAGAAAGTAAAAAAAAAATCACAAATAAAGTTAAATTACTCCAATCAACAACCATTATATTTCATATTGTAATTATTGTATTATTGATATTCTAAAATCAAGATTAAAGATAGAAATAATAAATAATTTTTCTCGTATAAGAACAAATAAATAATTAAGGCCTTAAAGAGTGAGAGAATAAATAAATAAATAATGAGTAGGACATTAAAAAGAGGGAGAGAAATAAGTTATTGAAAGGTAGTTTAGGAATAATAATAAATTTAAGATGGAGAGTATTTTTATAAGTGAAAATTTTGCTATATTTACAAAATTCTAAGAAAATGTGTTATATTTGCTATATCATATTTTCAAAATGCTATCATATGCAATTTTCCTTATAAATATGCATAAGAAAATCACTCTTCTTCAACTTATGTTTTTGCTCTTTGCAAAAATAGTTTCTCTCTAAACCTTTTCTCATCCGAATTAGTTTCCAAAAACCAATCTCATCATAGAGGATAGGAAGGTCTTTGACTAGTGGTGTCCCAATTTGGAGTAAAATCAGAGGCAACAAACTACGTAAGTTTTTTATTCTCTGTATCTTTTAAGTTAAGAGCATGTTTAACCTTTAGTATTTTGTTTCTAAATATTATCGATGTATTGGTGTCTTGAAATTCCCAAATTAAATTGAGGAATGATTTCGTAAAATCTTCCGCTGCCTAGCTAGGACTTTTATCCTTTCAAATTATGCTAAGTTCCTTGCTTCAAACGAAATCACAATTCTACTTATGCATAACCAAAATTAAGCTAACAATTTTGGCCAACAAATTGTTAAATTTAATTACCTTAGCTTACCAAACGTACACAAATGGAGGTTGAAAATTTTTCTTAACCTTGATGAAAAAATTCTTCACTTAAATCTTTCGCCAAAGAGATCTAAATTACCAATCTTAACCAAAACTGGTGAGACGGTGACAGAGGGTTATCTTAGTGAGGAAGCTTTTCTTTATTCCTTTTCTTTTCAATTAATTAAGCATTTCAATGCTATTTATAAACCTAAATAACAATAATTAAGCAATTCAATTTTAACCTCTCTCCTCAATCAATTCAATTTTAATTCCAATGCCATTTCTAAACCCAATCATATCAATCTCTCTCCTCAATCAATATTTATCTTTCTCCAAAATAATAATTATCTTCCATAATAATTAATTTTAACAAATAAAATTATCTTTACCCTTTTTCATAATAATTATATGTGAATATATACAATTAACCATAATTCTACCGACACCCAAATCCACTAATTAATTAAATATTCACTCAAACAAATATTTAATAAATTTCAATTTCAAGATAACAAAATAATTCTCTTTCAAATAACTCAAAATAACACCCAATAAACTCAAACATAATGAAATAAAATTAAGATAAATAAATTTAAATTACCTATATTCTAGGGCATTAGATTGCACCTTGTGCAAACACATGTATAATAAAGTGAAAAGGATGCAAATAGCATCGTCATCGTCGTTAAAATGAGAATCTTCAAAGTGATTGGC
>JBBPDI010000002.1:13969057-13989623 GCA_037974545.1 Cucumis variabilis
TTTCAATAATATTTAATTTGTTTAACTTTCCATATGTGATATTTTAACAATACTTTCTTATTATTTGTAGGTTTGGCATTCATTGAATTAGACTTTAGGTTTTCCAGTATTAGATTTTAGGTTTGTTTCCTTTTCTTAATGTAATGTTTTCAATTATGTAATTAATTTTTTGTATCTCAAACATATTAATTCATTTATCGTTTGATTTTATTAATGAATGTTATTTTCATTTCAATCACGTTACTTATTTTATTTAATCGGGAACCAATAAATAACAAAATTAAATTAAATTAAAATTAATAAAAAAATTAACTTTTTTTTAAAAATAGTTTTGCGACGTAGACGATCTGCGCGTCGCGATTGCCTTTTGCGACACATGGCATCATGTGCGGGAGAAACTTTTTGCGATGTGGTAGATATTAGCATCGCAGAAAGTTTCTCCAACGAGCTTTCTGCGACGTGGATGCCGACGTCACCATAATCTATTGTGAAGTGGAATGGCATTACGACGACGTGAGACAGCGTCGGGGAAAGTTGACTTTATTATAGTGTGAGAAGTGTTACTGACTATGAATCTTAATAATATTCCTGATCTAAGTCAAGAGACTCTTCAGGCGTAGGCACATTCTGCCGAACTGGGTTACCAAATTGTTGTGTAATTTATTTATGTTTGCCTTTTAGTTAAACCTGTAGTTAATTGCATGTCGTATAGCTACAAATTATATTAACATTATTTTTACAATTGGTATCAAAGCAGGTTCGATACTTATGGACACACAAAGAGAAGGTACCCCAACTACGCGACCTCCAATTTTGGATGGAAAGAAAAAGCATCAATTTCAGAATTTTCAACACCCTTAACTCCTCAGCAAAATGGAGTTGTTGAAAGAAAAAATCGTACGCTTCAAGAGATGGCTCGAACTATGTTGCATGCCAAAAATCTTCCTTTGAGTTTTTAGGCTGAAGCAATGCATACGGCCTATCATATTCACAATAGAGTGACCATTCGTACTGGATCTACTGTAACGCTATATGAATTATGGAAAGGCAGAAAACCAAATGTAAAGTACTTCCACATCTTTGGAAGTGTTTGCTATATTCTGGCAGATCGAGAGTACCATAGGAAACTTGATGCCAAATCAGACAGAGGAATTTTTCTGGGCTATTAGCCTAACAGCCGAGCATATCGGGTGTTCAACAATCAAATAAGGTCTGTTATGGAAATAATTAATATTAATGTAAATGACAATAAGAAGGATACATGAGTGACGTCTATAGTTCAAGATGAGGAGGATACTAGTTGTACTCAGACATATAATGAACAATTCAACACCTCAAATGATCTTGATGCTGGTAGTATTGTCATGACTGATGGAGCTACTGATGTTATTGATGCCAGTTCCCCTGCTGATTCTGCTGAGACTCTCAAGCATCAGACTCTCGAGCTTCTTCAATTTTAACGTCTTAATTTGTGGTAGTTGGTTCCCAAGCCGTCAAATGTGAATGTCATAGGGACAAAATGGATCTTTAAAAACAAAACAGATGAGACTGGTTATATTACTCGTAACAAGGCTCGGCTAGTGGCACAAGGATATTTACAGATTGAAGGAGTTGATTTTGATGAAGCATTTGTCCCTGTTGCTAGACTCGAAGCCATTCGCTTACTGCTTAGCATTGCGTGTGTACAAAAGATTAAGTTGTATCAGATGGATGTCAAGAGTGCTTTCTTAAATGGGTACTTAAATGAAGAGGTGTATGTAGCACAACCCAAAGGATTTATTGATCCTGAATTTCCAAATCATGTATATCGGTTGAATAAAGCTCTTTATGGACTGAAACAAGCTCCTCGAGCTTGGTATGAAAGACTTACAGAGTATCTATTGAGCCACGGATATATTGGTGGGGGGTCAGATAGAATTCTCTTTATACATCGTCATGAACAGAATGTTATTGTAGCTCAAATCTATATGGATGACATCATCTTTGGAGGATTTCCAACGGTGAATGCTAACATTTTTGTTCAAGTCATGAAATCAGAATTTGAAATAAGTATGGTCGGAGAGTTGTCATTCTTCCTTGGATTGCAAATCAAACCGGAAATAAATGGAATCTTTATCTCTCAGGCTAAATACGCACAGACTATGATTAAGAAGTTTGGTCTTGAAAATTCACACTCCAAACTCACACCTGTAGCAACACACATAAAACTCACCAAAAGTTGCAAGACGAATGCTGTTAATCAAAAGATTTACAGAAGTATAATTGGCAGTTTATTGTATCTTATAGCTAGCCGACTTGACATTACATATGCCGTAGGTATGTGTGCTCGGTTTCAAGCCTCCTCTCGACACTCTCATATGCAAGCGACTAAACGAATCATAAAGTATGTTCGTGGTACATCTGATTATGGCTTGTTTTACACATTTGATATGAACACATCTCTCATCAGATACTGTGATGCTGACTGAGCAGGATGCGTAGATGACAAAAAATCCATGTCTGAAGGGTGTTTCTTCTTGGGAAACAATCTTATTTCTTGGTTTAGCAAAAAGTAAAACTCAGTCTCTCTGTCAACTGCTGAAGCAGAGTACATAGCAGCTGGGAGTGCCTGTTCTCAACTTCTGTGGATGAAGCAAATGTTGTGGGAATATGACTTCAAGCAAGATACCATGGTGCTATATTGTGACAATATGAGTGCCATTGACATCTCTAAAAATTTTGGTACAGCATAGTCGCACTAAACATATTGATATTCACCATCAATTTATTCGTGATCTAGTGGACGAGAGAGTTATAACTTTTCTACATGTGCGAACTGATCGTCAAGTAGCTGATATATTTACCAAGCCCTTAGATACTAAGTCTTTCAAACATTTAAGGGCTGAATTGGGAGTGTGTAGGCTATCCAAATAGAAACTAAGTTGTTTTGGTTGTTGGGCCTGGTATTGTTGAAAAATTGATTATGGCCCAAGTTAAACTTCATAAGTGTTTCTCTCTATCGTATTTAATTTTTTCAAGTGGTTTGGTTTTGGGTGGTGTTTTAGGCAGGAGTCTCTTCGTTGTTCCTTTCACAGAGAAGTCATATCGTTTTGTTGCTTCGACGTTCTTGGTATCGTATTGGTTCATCGTGTTCGCTGGTTGCTACACTATTTCACCCTACAATGGTGAACACATACCATGGTTATTATGAGGAAGCATCGGCTTCTGAGAATCCTGTTTGTACCAACATGCAGAAAGTTCGAATGTAAGTGACGAGGATCAAAAGTGTGTCGACTTGTCGTCCATATGCATGGCTTGCCGATCGAGGTAAAATTCCTCTCACGATCAGTTTGGATAGTGCCTCATTACATCATGACTAACCCATGGCCATGCCTTCGTGCCCTTCGTCGAATTCTGATTCCCAGAATAATGTGCCCTTGGTCAAGCTATTGCGGGCCAAGTCTCGATCCACTCTCCATGAGGAACAACCTCCTACTGAAGGTCCTGGTGTGACCTCTTCTCCCAGTCAGAACCCAATGCCTGCTTAGTTACCACCCCATTTGTCTGAATCATCTACAGGCACCTCGGTGTATGCTCTCAGTATTCATTCCTCTTCATTTACATCCACTCATGGTGATCCAGCTTCCTCCTCTACCCCTGCTCCCACTCCTGCTTCTGTTCTTGAGCCAGCACAGTCTGTGCCGACACCAGGACCACAAGCTGACTCTATATCACCACTATCATCATCTAAAGTGTCTGAACCACAAGGGGTTACCATCAAAACAGGATGTCATCGTCTTTCACGAAATGTTCCCTCTGTTCCCATTGATGGTATCTCATTTCATCATAAAGAGAATGCACAACGCTGGAAGTATGTTGTGCAGCATCGTATGTCGGATGAGGTGAATGTGTCTGATCAGCATCAGTCCCGTGTTGCTATTATGGAGTTAATCTCTCAGGCTGGCCTATCGTGTACCATCTTTGATTTGGGGCCATTTTATCCTCGGTTGATCAGAGAAGTCATTGCTAATCTACCCTCAGACTTTGATGATCCCAGTAATTCTGACTATCAAACTGTCCATGTTCGTGGCCGTCACATTGTGATTTCCCCTTCCGTGATAAATGAGTACCTTGATCGCCCTTCGTCTGAGGCTTCTGTTCCACCTGCCTCTTCTATAAGTACTTTGGCTTCCATACTAACCGGTGGTTCTCTGTCTGTTTGGCCTGCTGCTGGCATTCTTGCTGCTGCTTTGAGTGTAAAGTATGCCATTTTACATAAAATTGGTATAGCCAATTGGTTCCCGTCGTCTCATACCTCCAGTGTATCGGTTCCCTTGGCTACATTCCTATTTCAAATTGGCTCTGGGGCTGTGGTTGATGTTGGATTATTCCTATATAATCAATTACTTCGACATGTGGGCACATTTGGCATAAAAATTCTGATTGCTTTGTCGAGGTTCTTCTACGGTCTTCTGCTTCATTTACATCTTGACATTCTTGGTCCTTTGGATGCTCCTGATCTTCGTCTGCGTACTATTTCTCTCAGCTATCGGCTCTTTCAAGGGTCTCATGTCGCAGACATTGAAGTCTCTGGCTGTCCTTCTCGCCCAACTAATCCATTTTTTGATCGAGCTGGACCATCTGGGTCGACTGACATGTCTCGATCTGATGTTACTCGAGTCCTGACCTCTCTTGAAACTGAGTCTCAAGCGTTGGGTTCATCCATTTCTCTGTTGAAGGACCGCAAAACTGAAATTGATTCCCTCATTTTGCTACTTGCAGATGGTGTCCTCCTCTCCAGCTACTTCTTAGCTCTGGTTTATTCTTTTAGAAAAGTTAATGTAGACAAAATCTATAGATTGACATATAGATATCTTAGTTCTCATAATTTATAGGGAACCCCCATATATTTTTTACTCCAATTTCACACAAAAAAATAGTTCAAGTGAAATCATGTGATAAAACAACAAAATTTTATGGAAAACTAAACTACATATATATATTAGTCATACATTATTCCAATCCTCAAACATTTGGTTTGCAAGATTATCCCTCCATTTAGTCCAAACATTAGACATTTCCACGAAGTTTATATTCTCAATGTTTATCTCACTTGAATCACCTTCATTAAGATGCGTCTCCTTTAATGTTGGCTCTGAACCCATTTCTCTATGTATCAAGTTATGTAGGAGGCAACATGCCATTATTATCCTACATTGTATGTTAATGGGGTAATAAAATCTCTCTCGTAGAATGGCCTACCGACTCTTTAATGATCAAAATACTCTTTCAACAATATTTCTAGTAGAGGAATGATTCATGTTAAATAGCTCTTTTGGGCATGTTAGTGGGTTTCCTCCACATCATTCAGTTAGATGGTAACATTGACCTTGGTATGGAGTGAGTAATCCTTCAACATTCAAATAACTAGCATCACACAAGTAATAGTAACCTGTCCATGTTGCGCCCAATATGAATTATTAGGGTATACCATATTAAATGAGCATAAGGTCTAACACCATTGTGTGGGGAGAAGAGAATGCATCATCTTACCCTTTTGGACTTTTAGACTAATAGGTCATGATGCTGCATCTCTAAGTACCCTTGAATAAGATGCATACCCTTTCCATTTAGGCATGAGAAATATGAACTCACTATTTTGCAAACACATATCAAGTATATTTATCATGCCTTGCCTCATTTGTCACTTCGTGTGACCAGATGGGGCCGTACCGTCTAGACATCCATCACGTACCTCTCCACAAGATGACGTGTGAATGCTTAGTAAGCGAAACTATCTTCACTTTTCTCTTTGCAATGTTATTTACTTGAACCTTGGAGACCTTCACAACTCTTGTAGAGGAAAAACAACTCTTGACTTAGCTCTGTCGCCAAGCACTTAATACTTAGCCCTAAACAACTTTTTGTTTCTAGACAATAAGCACAAAAGATAATACAACGAAATGAATAAACTTCTTTTTTTATTAACTTAACAGTTTACACAGAGTTCTCAAATTGCAAAATACAACCATTTTCTTTCTTACATAAAAAATAAAACCAAGTCTGATCTACACGTCTTTCTTTTTCCACCCCGGTGCTGCTCTTCGTGCCAAAGTGTTTTGGAGCATAAGACTCATTTTCTTTCTTCGTCGTCAAAAGCTGCTTCTTGAGATAGGATACTTAAAGGTATAAAGACTTCATTTCTTCCTTTACCTCGATTGCCCAATAACCAAGTCGAGGACAACGTTTACCAATCTAGGTGTTGCACTCCGTTGTCTTTTGAATTGAGCCATCTGCGTCAAGGAGTGATTCGCTTACCAAAAGGCTCCTTGAATGTGAGGTATAGTGACACTGCTCTTATGCAGCATAAGTTTACATAACAAGCCTACTTTCCCTCCTTAACTTGGCTTCCATGACTGAGAACCATCCTTTACTTGACTTCAATTCCTGACAACCTGGGGAGGGAAAAACTTAAAAAGTAAGTAAAAAAGACTTAGTGAGAAAGCTTATAACGTAAGAAAACCTTTTGGGGAATACAACAAATTCAGATAATAAAAGCAACAAGGTTAAATCACAAACATATGATTCTTATCGTATCAGACCACAAACAACCATCATCACAACAAGCATATTGACTTCCATACACTTAAGTCATCACGCATTCCAACCTCATCACTAAGACATGAGATTCACATTCAACTAGCATCACACGATTTACTTGAGCTTTTTACCAGTATCTTGCAGCATTCAATCTTTCCCTAAGACTTGGGATTCACATTCGACTAGTGTCTCATACCTTATTCCTTGCCTAAATTTGAGATCACATTCACCAGCATCCAACGTCAAGATTTCATCACAACTCTTCCCGACTTGGGATTCTCCCCTCACTTAGGCCTAGTATTCACAGTCAACCAGCGTCTTGCAATAAATCATACCACACTTTAACGCACAAACCACACGATTAATGACAAGGGAGTATTAGTTCATAGCTTACCCCTAACATAGATTATCATAAAAATAACAAAGTCATGCAATAAGCATAAACACTAGGTTGTGAAAGAATACTTATAGTACAACATTTATAAAACATTTATTTACAATACAAAGATCATAAATACAAACATTTTCGTTATCAACGACCATTCATTCATATAAAAATACTCATTTTATTTTATGAAGACTCATTCACATACATTTATTCTTTTATAAGGACCACTCACAAAAATACTTAGCCTCGACTTCTTCCTTCTCTGCTTTTCAGCTTTCTCTTTTTGTCTATCGATTCTCTCAACCGATCGTTCAATACACAAAACTTTCCCTTGTAATTTTTTATTAGAAAATCTAACATTTCAGGCTCCTTTTTTCTTTAGCCTTTGGCCTTATTTATAGTGACTTTTCACATTCAAAGGTCACCTCCACGCTTTACATGTGTCTCCTCACTGATTCAGAGTACCATGCTACCAACCTAAACTTGACACGTAGTCATTTCAACAGAACACCTACTTCTTCGCCATACTCTCTCAAATGCAGGTACTTGATCTCCCTACATTACTACGTTAAACATCTAGCTCTTGGCATCAAACACATGGTTCTTCCTCTCCAACTATTCTTACTGCATCGCTTACCTTATCGTGATAGAACTTAAACTCAAACATTTCTCTTTGTGTCACCTTTTCTTCTCTTCCATCCTTCCTCGCAGGATACCCCGTAGTTACGCTTATTTGAAATAACTTTCTAGCAAGGCTCCTCTTCGATAAGACTCCTATAAGGCCCTGATCCCTCAACGTCAACGCAATGGAGGCCCCATGATAAGGATACTGTGCAAAGGGATTATGCGATGAAAGGCCTCTAGGTAAAGGAAGTTAAGCGATGGGCCATTGAACAAGATAAAGCTACTTCACCTAGGAATAATGATATGACTCTGATGTCAATAGGTCGTTAATTGATTGAGTCTTGCTTCCCAATCCGAGTTCAGGATAAAGGGGATGACAAAGGCATGTGGTGATTTGAGATTAAGCCATTTCTCTCTGCTAGTAAGGGTAATCATTTTGACATGGAAAAACTCCCTGGAGAGATTTATAAATAGATGAATTCAAGTCATTTTGAAGTTGCTTTTACCCTGAACTTGTTTAAGTAAGAATTGGAGGAGTGTCCAAGGATTCAAGACACGTAACAATCTTATTTTTGACAAGGATTTCGAGAAACGAAAGGAAGACTCTTGGCCGAGGAAGCTAGGCTAAGGAACTAGTTGATTGTGACCGTGAGTGGTTCTTCTTACAAATATTTTCCAAAAATAAAAATAATTTCTAAAAAATATTTGAATCCTTCAAACATATTTCCATTGAAACCAAATTGTTGTCAATTTCTTGTGATTTCAAATTCTAAAAGTGTGTGAGACATATAAGCGAATGAAAAGACTAGAATGAGACAATAAACTACTTAAGCAGTATAATGTGTGAGACAATATACTTCAACAGAAAGATGCTTGTGAAATGTTGAAAAGCTAAAATAAGAATATCCTTGTACCATGTGCAATCATGCTGTGTGATCTTGAATAGAATGCCTCATACTTGTTGTGTGATCTAGTATGGATGCCCTTTGCTTGATATGTGATCTAGCATTAAAAGACGTGTTATGAGTAAGTAAAGTGATTGTATTTGCTAGTGCATTGAGATTTCTCTGCATATCTGTAACTTAGCAAAAGAGTACTGTGGTAAATGCTTGAGCCAAGGAGAGGGTACAACGATGAAAGTAAATATGTAGAATGAATCAGTGAGATAAATACTCAGTAAGCAAGAAACATATGGCTTACTAAATATTGTGATGAATAGTAAAGGGAAAGAACCCTGTGATTTTTACAATGTTGAAGAAACACATGTTTCTCTCAAGTGTGACAGTTGATTTACCTTTTTACTATAACACTTGTTTGGGCAAATGATCATGCTGCGATAAAACAACTTCAATTTGATTAAAGCGTCTGATACAAGATCCCACTCACTAGACTCTTTTTTTTTAATCTTTCCAATGTTCTTGTTTTATTCCCCTCCCCTAGGTAGTGAAGGACATCTGATGTTGAACTTACAGTCTTGATCACCTATTGTGCCTCCTTAATCGCATCATTTTGGCAGTGGACACTGTCTACTTGCATAGCATATAATAGCTAGGTGAGGGAAGTCCAAGTCTTGTTAAGTAATGTTTACTAGTTTTGTGACGAATGTTGTAAAAGTACTGGACATACCTATATCTGAACTACTAAGGAAATTTCCGAAGTCCATTAAAGTTCACATTTTGCATTAAGTTTCTATGTGTTGTCTTTTAATTTTGATTACTAGGCATTCGACACGTTACTTCGAAAAGAATATCACGTAGGATACCTTGGCAGTCACATCTATATTCCATCATATAGAGTGGAGTGGAGTGGACATGGCAACTCTTTTTTTCTGGATCAGGGCTTCGCAATATTTGTGGTAACATCACCCTTTGTAGATCTATACCTTGGGCAATCTCTCACACTTACATCCACCTTGATGTGTGTACCATCTAATGCACCTAGACAATTCTATCAAGGGGTAAAAGGATTTTTATTCGTCATTTCATACAAGCACATTTCCATTGTAAAGTAGTGGGTGGGCTGATTATATACCTGAAACCATTACCATTTCTCGTGTGAACATAAATGGGTCACTGGATCAGGTTGTTTAAGAAGGATTTCATGGAGTCTAAGAATTGTGTTAAGAACATCGCTAAAGTGTCTCGACAAAATCTCACCAGACCTTGCAAAATGTCGTCGAGCTACTTTATTCTTAACATCGTGTACTACAATATGCAAGAAAATCGCAACCATCTCTTAGACGTCCTCATATTGAACATTAGCTTCCATTGTTGTTGTGTTGTGCAAGTGACAATAAGTATTGCAATCAATTTTGTGTGGTTCTATGTCCATGCTATCTTAGTATTTTAATTAATGATAGGTTCCTGACAAAACAAAAACAATCGAGTTCCTAGTACAAGAGGCTCCTGAAGTCCTATTGTTTGTTTCCTAACATTGGGTTCCCTAACACAATAACAATCTACTTTGATAGTTCAAGTTCTTTTGCTAGTGTGACATAACTAAGGCTGGTGTAATGTCCCCCTAAATGAATGACAAAAAATGAAATCAATCTTGTTACCTATAATACTAGTGTGAATCTAATTACTATTCTTAAAGTTTTAATAAAAATTGTCTTTTTTTTTTTTTAAACTATGTAACTCTTTCCTCCATATAATTTAGTTATGAAGTTTGAAAATTTTCTTGATTTAGTTTTGATTTTAGAAAAAGCAATGATGTTTTTTTTAAAAAAAAAAAACTTGTAAAACTTGATTTTAATTTAGCATTGCTTTTAAAAAAGCAATATTATTTTCTTTTACAATTTTTTTACTTGATAACAAAAGATTTGACGTATTGCTTTATAACAAATTTACCAATATTTCAAAGAGTTAGAAGTAAGTTATTAATTTACCTTTCATTTTAAAAACCAAAGCAACAAAAATACTTGTAACAAATTTGCTTTTCTTCTTTTATCTTTTTTTGTATTTTTTTTTCTAATTTTGAAACTTTAATTTTATATGAAATTTAAATGGGGCATTTTTAAAAATAGAAAAATAAATTAAAATACTTACAAGCTATAGCAAAATTTTTGATTCCATCAATGATAGTCTTCTATCACTTATTGCTATTTTTGAAAATTACCCAATTTAAATTTTATAATTTAATTTCGCTTTTTTAAAAAAAGTTAAAGTCAACCATTTCTAAAATTTAATTTTGTACAAATTTCATGTACTTTGCATTATTATTTTTTGTATAACAAGCCAATATCACATCAATTACCATAGTTATTTTTTAGATTTTGTTTTTTTTAAGAAAAATGTTACAAACATGCACCCTTCCCTTGTATTAAAACAAATGATAGTGTTAAGCGGAAATGTTATGACTTCAACCTCAATAAAGTAAATTTTAGATACAAAGAGGTGATGTGTTTAGGGAGGAGAGATGATCTATTTATATTAAAACAAATGATAGTGTTAACTAATACATTTTTAGTTTCAAATCACTCAACCACCGTTAATAAATTGAGAAACAATTATTACTCTATATTGAATATAAATACAACAACCACATATACAAATAAAAATAAGATTTTCAAATTTAAATCTCTCAAATATCATAAATAAATATGAAAATGGGTCTTTAACTAAGATAACCTAAATTGCTATATCATATTACATGATAGGCCTAAATTTCTAATAAATTTCACAAATGTGCTAAATGAGTCTATATATTACATAAATGTGGGCACAATTACATATATACCCATTCCTAATATTAAATTGATTATAAATAAAAAAAAATAAAAAGAAAAAAATGTGGGTTACAGTTTAGGAAAGAAATCAACCACAATTCAAACTTTCTTTCTTCAAACACCACTTTCCTTCTTCAAACACTGTGGTATACTCCTTTCATTATAATCGCAGAAGCTACCATTTATAGTGAGAAATTTGAGAGATTTCGGCAGTGAAGAAGAAAAAGTTCGATGACCGACAAAAACAGTATTTTCTGACAGAATTTGGATCTAAAATTCGAGGTTACTACTGAAAAATATGAAGATTATGGTATATTGAGTATATTTTAGATATTCCATTAATTGGTGAACTAAAGATTAGGGTATATTGAGTATATTTTAGATTCTCCATTAATTGGTGAACTAAAGATTATGGTATATTGAGTATATTTTATATACTTCATTAATTGATGAACTAAATATGCAAACAAAACAAAAATTTGGATGACTTATTATATAATATTATATATGTGTTATTGTATATATGGAGTGATATATATGTATAAGCAATACAATGGAATAAAAAGTTAACACGTACTAAGTAAAGTACGATGTAATTTAATGACGAATAATGAAACGAGTTAAAAAAGAAAACTAACTGAAAGTTTGATGAATATGAAATGACAAAATAAACCAAAGACCAAATAGGAAGCGATGAAGAACGATATTGAAGACACGAATTTATGGAAGAAAGGAACGAAATTGAAGGATGAAGTAAACGGTGTGAAAAATATGAAGTCGTTGCTAGAAGAAAAGACCAAAAAAAAAATTGAAAGATGAATGGTTGTCGACGTCAGATGGAAGCTTTCAGAATGTTAACGTGGTGTGGATAATATGTTATACAATTATAATTAATTACTATATTAATCCATATTAGAAAATATTTTGTTTTATACTTAATTAAAAAACTATTCTAATTTATTTCCATAATAAAGTTACATATTTAAACAAGGAACTTATCAAAACCAAAATTATTATATTATTCCATATTACAAAATATTTTATTTTATACTTAATTAAAAAAACTATTTCTATTTTATTTCTATAATAAAGTTACACATTTAAATAAGGAACTTATCAAAATCATAATAAATTGAATTTAACGTGAATAAAGAAATAATTTAAATTTAATTTCAAATATTATATATAATTAATAATGATGATAAGGTTATAATTGTCCAAAAATTATACGAATTCCTATTTAAGAAAATAAATTTTTGTTTAGGACATTTATGAAATTTCATAGTTAATTTAGCTGTTTTGTCTAAATTTTTCTATGAAAATTATCCATAGTCAAATCCCTTAAATCCCATCTATTTTGTCAAATTTAAATTTCTCAACTACCACATAATTGAAAAAATAATAATTAATAAATAATAAAGAAACATAATTTATAAAAGAACACACTAATATAAATCAAAACAAAATTGTAAAAATAATGTGAGTAAATTTACCATAGATGCATAAACAAAAAAAAAAAACAAAATCAATAATAAGTATCAATCTAATCGAATTCGATACTTGTACTACAGATAAACATATAAAAGAATTACTGTAATTGCATCTAAACTAATTTAGAGATTAACATGCATAATCTACCATAGTTAAACGAAATTAGAGATTATCGGAAAACTTACCTTTGAAGCCTCCTAATCCTCGATATCTCATCACAAACACGAATCTGGGACTACCACTAGAGTTGATCCACTATTCTTCAGACTTAGAATCGAGTTGTGGGATCCGTAAGGTGGGAGAATTTGAAAGAGATATGAAAATTGGAGGAGGGAATTAGGTTGAAGATTTGGGAGAGAAAACCAATTGTTATGATTTTGTAAAATAAAAATAATACTAAAAATTTCAAAAGTCTTTTAATATTTGAAAAAATATCTTTAAATAACCTAATTACATGCAACTTGTAATTAGTTCGCCCAAATTCAACACGTCACTTTCCACTTACAATTAGTGGAATTAGTCACCTTGCATTTTCTCTTAGTGGTCTTGGTGTCATCACCATGAGCTTTCACTTAGCCTACTAAGAGTTAGTGGAATTATCCAACAAAATATTATATTTTCTCACTAACTTTAGTCAAGCGGGAAAATGGTCACTTGACCATTCTACTCAAAATCAAAAGTCAACATTTTGACTTTTTACCATTTTGACTTTCTTGAATAATTCTGACCTTCTGAGCATGAATCCACATTAATTTTCTTAAAATTCAAATCATATTTGAATATATCGACTAGTCAAAGTTTGACTTTTCAAAGTCAAAAGTCAACATTTGACTTTTTACAACTTTGACCATTTTCATCAATTTCGAGTTTCTGAATATGAATTCATATTCATATTTTTAATATTTAAATATAAAATTCTATCTCAAACTTATAATTGATGACTATATCATATATATTCATCGATTACTCTCTCTTTACCTAATTTGAACAATTCGAATTATTCCAACATATTGTTTTAAGTTTATTCTATATGAGCTAGAAGGAGAACCTAATGGACCTATAGATCATGAGCTCCAACGATCCGAGATTAACTGGCTAAACCCTTTTAGACTAAGCTAATCAACATTCGTTAACTAACGAGTTATTCTACTAAAGCTCCATAGTTGCACTCTCCACACTATAGATATATTTCTGTCCATCTCATATAATCATGATCAATAAGTTAATCCTTCACAAGTTGTTCGTATTCCTGACTGTGTCAAAATACCGTTTTACTCCTGAGATTACATATTGCTCCTTAAATCCCATTGATCCACTATTGAATAGTTGGTGTAAGGTCTAAACTATAAACTGAATTCATTTAGGGCCAATGAGAGGTTAGGGCCCCTTGTTCAAGATTTGAATTCAGACCTTAATGGAACAACCTATCTACTAACCCTAAAGTGGGTAGGAGTAAATTCTGTCTTGCACCTTATGTCCCCAGCTATTCACCCGATCTTACCCTTGAAATTAAAGACTTATTGGGTTAGCACTAATGAGCTACTCTCACCTATGCAGATCTAAGGATAATCTCGTGTGAACAGGAGTTCATAGTTAGCTTAAGATTAAGATTTTAAGTTACCTAGGTCATCAATAATTGAAATAGTCAATTTTAAACAATAAATGACATTATAACAAAAAAGTGACTATTTCATGGTTCAATCTTATATATAAACTCTTCACATAGGATGCCTCCACTTTCATGTCTCTACATGAACGATTCAGGATCAAATCGTTTGTACTAACTACAAAGCAAACTTAATCCACAGTGTATTAGAATAAGGCGTCCAATCTTTATTCATATACTATAGACCGTTTTGAGCTATATACTTAAACTTGATCCACGTTTATATTTCTACATAAAGTTCAAGTTTACTCAAAATAGCATCGGGGCCATAGTTATTGGATTTAAGATTATTGTATTCAATTTCTCAATAACGACTTTATAGAATAGAATATATGATTACAAACTACGAGTTTACAGTATCTGAATCATATAAAGATTCAAAGTTATGATAGTTCTAACAACTATATCCTTCAATCATACAAAGATTCAAAGTTATGATAGTTCTAAAATGAAACTATACTCGCAATTCAAAATATCCTAAAGATATATAACCTTAGATGTTTAAATCATAAGTAACTTGAAGTTAATCTATATTCAATTCCTTCTCTTTTCTTCCTAATCTATATTCAATTCCCACTCTTTTCTTCCTGGTTCTCTTCAATTTTGTCTAAATGCTCCTCAAATTCCTTTCTGGGCTATATTTAAAATTACAGTGTATTTTACAAGTGTGTTATGTACATTCATTCAGAGGTATTCTCAATTACATAGTGTGTTATAGTTTATTTTATAGTCATACACTGTAATTGAGAATATCTGTCAAATCTTTAATATTTATTAGATAAATGATCGTTTTCAAATATTGATTAGTTTTGTTACAAATTATTCTTCCTATAAATGAGATAAAAATATGATAATATTTGTTATCCAACAATGAACGTTGATGGAATTTTTGGTTGTGATGGCGGTTCACAGTGAAAAGGGTTGACGGGGAAGGACGGTGGTTAGGAGGAGGTCTTAGACGATGGGAGGCCTCAGGTGTTTCGATGGTGAAGCTTGACGAGGTTTTTTATGGGAGAACGTTGAACGACAGTTGAACGTTGAAGGCAGGAAAAAGGCCTCTGGTTCACAACAATGAAGGATGAGCGACGGTGAAGGCTGGTGTTTTGACGTTGAATGATTGAGGGTGAAGGCTGAACAACAGTGACAACTGATGGAGAACAATTGAAGTGGTCCACGAGAAATTATTTTAGATGGGAAAATTTTAGAGGGGTCCACGGTTGAAGAAAGATGAAACGATTTTGGGAGGGGTTTTAGGGTTTTGAATTTTTTTGGGTTTGCTTTTGAGGCAACTAGATAGGTTTGATTTGAGATTATTTTGGGATTGAGTTTTAAGTATGATGTCATTCCCTTTTTCTCAATTATTGTATTTTAGAAGGTATTATTTATATTAGGGTAGGGCCGTTTAGGTCCAAGTTGTAAGAATTTATTATTTTATTTTTTATTTTTTCTATTTTTATAATTAAAATAATTTGTTTTACTATCTTTACAAAGTAAACTTTGAAATTTTACATTTTTTAATTGTTAGGAAGCTTTTCAAACATTTTTTTTTTTTAAGCTTTGGGGTTTTAGTTTAGAAGAGGATATTTTTGACCTTTTATACCATTCATTTTTATTCTGCCATTGGTATAATTTTTATTTTGCAATTAGTCCAAACTAAAATTTCAAATTTTCTATTTACCTGGTTGTCTCTATGAATTATTATGAGTTTTAAAGAGTTAGTGAACTTCTAGGGCAAGTTGATAGAATATAAAATGATTTTTTTTTCTTTTTTTTGATAAATGACCAAATCGTAATTAGCTTTTTAGAAAATGGGCAATGAAGTTTCAAACAAGTAATAATGGCCAAGAAATTATAACAGACAATCTCATAGTTTCAAAAATGACAAGAATGACCTTTATTTTATCCCATTTTTGGGCAAATTGCTAGAACTGACCCACTTAAATTTTAGAAATTCATTCACCATTGCGATTTCGTTAAATATCTTAAAAATTAATTATCAATTGTTTTGGAACTTCTTCATGCATTTCATTATTTATTTTTCCAAATCTTATATATTTTTTAAAATTTCCATATTTGGTTATTTTGTTATAATTATTTTCAATTCTTATGTTCCATCTAAAAATCCATTAAAGATATAAAGAGTTTGATATAATATCGGGTAAAGATAATCAAATTTGATTTTTTCTGAAAAATATATAAGATTTGACATAAGATTTAAAAATATTTGAAAAAATTTATTGAATCTCGTAGTGAACAAGATGTATGGAGAAGGTCTAAAACATTCAATAAATAAAAAAAAAAACAAATATTGATAGTCGATCTCGCTTGAAATGGATCAACAAAAGTTGTTTGAACGATCTAAAAAAAATAAATGTGCTAGGAAAATTCAACCACATTATTTTTTACAATTTCACCAAATTTTGTTATTTAAAAACAAAATCTTATTATATCTAACCATCTAACTTAAAAAATACTAGAAAATTATCTAACGATTTAGGTTAAAAATAATAATAACAAAACAAAAAAAAAAAACTCTCCATTTTAACAAAAAAAAGAAAATCTTTCCATCTTATAAAGAAATAGCAAGATTTTTTTCTCTCTACATGAGATCCAAAATGAGTTAACAGCCATTGACCCCGTGCTCCCCTAACTTATTATTTTTTGTATTTTTAATATAAATTTTAAATACTCTGTTAGTGCTCTTGTTATTAGCTAAATATATTTGTTTATGTTATCTAGCTATTCTTTTTGCGTAGTTTGGTGGTTGTCTCAGAAGTATCAAAGTACTTTTGTCTAAGTTGTTGTCTTTATTGGGTTTTATATCCTAAAACTCGTAGATATTAAATATAATTCATTGACTATTATTAATAAAATATTACGTAATTTACAACAAGTGTTATTGATTGATTTATTAGTTTTGTCTTAATAACCCTAAATCCAATAAACTAACATTCTAAGCTATCTTATGAGTCTTAAACTTTATATGGAGACATTCTAAGGATCAATGTTCAAGAAATAACTTAAAGAGCTTATAGTATAAGGATATAGCTAGGTACCTTACCATGGTAAAACTATGGATATCACCTAATCTATATTTGATACAAATACAATGATCCAATGCGTTCATGTAGGTGAAATGTGTCACACCCCATCCTGAGTACCTACTTACTTGACCCAAGACGCGACGTGAAGTCAACCAATGTCATTATTCTTCTGAACAACATCAATTGACCCTAACTACTACTTTTTTACAATGCTAAACAACCTAGGTAAATGAAAACTTAGGCAGTGGAAACAACGAGAAACAACTTGAACAAGTTCTTATACTTTAAACAGGTAGTCGAGGATAAATGCTATTAATTACAAATTTTACTTACAGACGAAACATAAATTATACACCAACACTTAAACCTTATGCAAAACCATATACACGATAAGGTTGATCCTTATTAACTAAACTATCAATAAATTTACACAGCAGTCTGAAGACAATGGTCAGACTATTCATAATAAACTCGATCAGGGTAGTAGAGCACCTTTGGTCATACTATTCCTGCTTGAACTTGGTGGTAGCAACTAAGTGATCAGCATAGCCCTATACCCCTAAGTGTGCACATTGGCCATCGAGAATTCGGTATGTAGAGTGTCATGGAATTCTCTTTAAAACAATTCTATTAAACTCATGCTTTTCATAAATTATTGCTTATAAATCTGATCAATAAATACATGCTTGCTAAAAAGTTTCTAAACTCATGCTTTAGAACACTTTTCTAAATAACATGCTTTAACACTTTTCATAAACATGCTGATAAATAGAAATAAGGCTCACTTAAAAGCATACTTAAATAATAGTTTGTAAAACATATTAGAATTGTTATTTACGAATCATTTTACAAATTAAAAGTTTAAATAATTTTAGTAAATTTCATTTTTCACTTAATGATCGCAGAACAAACCCTTGGTTGATAAGCTTGTCCGATTTCCTCTTGTCCTCAAAATTTCAGCTTCATATTGCAACGGATGAGCTCTACAGCCTTCTGGAAGTCCACTTTGTTCAGAATCTTCCTCTCTTTCTACAACTAAAACTCAACCCTCCCTTACTTAAATTAAACGAGCAGCCCCATCTTAAAAAATAGACTCAAAATGAAAATTTTTTAGAGCAATTTTATTCAAAACGCATGAGTAAACTCTGAGAAAAATGAATTTGAAGTAACCTAATTATAGAGTCCATTGCATGAATTTACGTTGACACCTCATCCTTGCTTAACGCCACCTTAAACCTTATTAAGACACCTCCTGCTTACTTTTACAGCTTAAAATTCACGCTAACGAGTCTTTGACACTTTACTAAATCCTTAAACTGATTATCTTAACCATGCCACATAGCTGTCCAAAACGCATAGCTAGCTTCCAAGACCATCTCGCCTAATTTCTTTCCCAAACTAAATAACCCGACTTAGAAAAATTATAACATAAATTCCACTACTATTTTGATAAAACTTCCTTCTATAAAGTTGCTCTAAAATGAGTTAACTTTCTTACCTCCAAATTTCAAAGAAAAACACCTAACTATGCATTCTGTAGCTTTCTGGGAGGGCATCTTACTTAAATTCACTCGTGAATTGATCTTCTCGCCTTCTCTTATCCAAAATGCCAACTTTCTCATATCCAAAATACTCAGAAGCCTTCCTCAATAAACTAGACTCAATTTCTGAACTTTCAAGGCCAATTTGAAAGATTTTCCAAGTGAGTTGTGAGAAACTCCTTTCCGAAGTTAGCTAAAATGTTCAACCTCTACGATCCTTCTTTCTCATCAATCTTAAACGCCTAAAGTACTACTCTTTGATACTTCACCAAAATTTTTCCTTCTTTTTAACCTCTTAAACTCTAAAAATTTACACTACCTAAGGTTTGGGTCTTACAAAATGAGTGAGGGTATCCTATGCAATGAGTTTTGATAACTAGTAAATGAAGGGATTAAAGCACTTCGCAATAAAAGATTTTTATAGAACCATACACTCCAATTAATTTGGGGACCAAAAATATCAGTACATTGGCAAATAATTACAAAAACTAATTTTCTTATAAGGCTAAGGTTAAGCATGCTGTATAGAAATAAATTACAGAGAATTAACTTGGAGAAGAGGAAAGAAAGATTCACGTTGTTGACGACTCTAAATTGAACTTTGGAAACCACTAGAATCCTCCCTATTCTCTGAGCAGAGATTAGTTTGTGGGAACCAAATTGGAAAGGAAAAAATTTGCTTTTCTAAGAGAATTTTTTTTAGAGAATTCGCAGTCCTACAGAAATTATTCAAAAAACCTCTTACATCTAATGTAACCTCTCTTTTCTTCATCCTAAAGAAGAGGGACTTTGAGAGATATCGGGATACGTAGAAAAACCCCACATTCCCTAAATAACTCCCTTACCTAACGGAGTTATTAATTTAATTCAATTAAAAAAATAATTAATTAAATTAATAGTTAATTAAATCATACTTAATTAATATTTCATTTAAATCTTATTTATATGAATATCTTACACATAACCTATAGTTTAAATTTAATTAAATAAAACTTAAAACTAAATTATTAATTAATTCTCCAATTATTTAATTACTAAATTAAACATATCATATTTAATTTAATTCAAATTTAAATCATATTCAAATATAAATTTTTCTCATAATCTATAGTTTTAATGGGCATCATATACATAATAAATTTTAACCTATAGTTTTAATATGAATCTCATTCACATTAAATTAATATTTGAACACATTCAAATATTTTATCTTATAAATTAATTTTGAATCATATCCAAAATTAAATTTATATAATAAATTTCAATTAAATATAAACTTTATATTATAATGTATCACTATACATTTTATATTAATTTTCTAAGTAAATTTGAACATTTCAAATTACAACCAAAATAAATAAATCTCATTACCTTTTACGAGCTAGGAATAAGATCTAATGGACCTACAAATCAGAAGCTACAAAGAGACGAGATTAATTGGCTAAACTTATTAACCACATTAATCAATATTCGTTAACTGTGTGTACACTCCACTAAAGACTCACA
>JBBPDI010000002.1:14008852-14024890 GCA_037974545.1 Cucumis variabilis
TAATGGAAAAATCATGGATGATGGAGAATAGGATGTCTAGGGAGTATGAATTGGGAGTGGAAGAGTTCATTCAATTTGGTTTTTGTAATGGCAAAGGTTCCACTATTAGGTGTCCATGTTTGAAATGTGGAAACCGTTTGCCACATGATGAATCAACAGTAAGATATCATCTATATGTCAATGGGATCGATCAAAGTTATAAGATATGGTTTTGGTATGACGAATCTTTTACAGGAGAGATTTCAAGTAATAGACGGGATTACACGAACGAAGAAACCATCGATGATGATTTATTTCATGTGTTAAATATGGTTCAAAATGTCCAGATCAATTTTCTGAAGTACCTAATACATTTGACAGTATGTTCGATGATGTAAAGAAACCTTTATTCCTTGGTTGTAAAAGATTCACAAAGTTGTTCGCATTAGTTAGGTTATACAATCCGAAGGTTAGATTTGGATGGAGTAATGTTAGCTTCTCTGAACTACTAGCAACAATTAGCGAGTTATTACCTGAAAATAATGAAATGTCGGTATCCATGTATGAAGCAAGAAAAGCGCTTACTGCGTTGGGACTTAGTTATAAAAAAAATAGATCCATGTCCAAACGATTGCTGCTTGTATAGAAAAGAAATGACAAACATAAGTAGGTGACCTCAATGTAACATTTTGAGGTGGAAAACAAGTAAAAACTCGAATAAAGAGATTAAGGGAGTTGCAGCCAAATAGTTGTGGTATTTTTCAATTGTTCCTAGGTTTTTAAGGATGTTTAAGAACTTCAAACATGCAAAGAACTTGTGTTGGCATGCAAATGATAGGAAAGTAGATGGTGTGTTGAGGCATCCAGCTGATACTCCATCTTAGAGGTTGGTAGACCATCTGTGGCCAAATTTTGGGTCCGAACTGAGAAACCTTCGCTTGGGATTGTCCACAGATGGCATCAATCCATACGGAGACTTATCGACCAAATATAGTTGTTGGCCGGTTATTACTACAATATACAACCTTCCACCATGGTTATGTATGAGGAGAAAATATTTGATGCTAACTATATTAATCTCAGGACTTAAACAACCAGGATACAACATAAATGTCTACCTAGCACCTTTGATTGATGATCTTAAACTTATGTGAGAAGAAGGTGTTCAGTGTTTTGATGCACATAAAGAAAAATCATTTACCCTACGAGCTGTTTTACTGTGGACTATCAATGATTTTCCTGCATACGGTAACCTGTGTGGATGTAGCGTGAAGGGGGTATAAGGCTTGTCCAATATGCGGGGAGGACACACTTCTTCTGTAAGACTACTGCATGGGAAGAAAAATGCATACATGGGACATAGAAAATACCTACCAAGACATCACCCTTATAGGAGACAAAAGAAAGCATTTGATGGTAATCAGGAGCACGGGACACCTCCTCTCCCTTTATCTAGTGAGGCAATCTAAAATACCCTTAAGAAAAACACATTTCCATGTAGTAAAAGGTCCAGTAGGAGGTTAAATGAAGACATTCCAAACGACTACTGGAAGAGGATTTCTGCTTTCTTTGAGTTACCATACTGGAAAAAATTGCATGTAAGATATTGTCTTGATGTTATGGATATTGAGAAAAATGTATTAATGAATATAATTGGAACACTACTCGACATTCCAGAGAAGAGTAAGGATGAACCGAGTTCAAGACTTGATTTGGTAGAAATGAACATTCGACCCGAGTTGGCCCCTGTGTCCGATGGAAGTAGAACTTACATATCTGCAGCATGTTATACACTGTCAAGAGAGGAGAAGGTCTCTATTTGTAGAACTTTGGCTGATCTTAAGGTTCCAGAAGGTAAACGTGTTTTATGTTTTGCAACCGTAGCATAACTATATCAATCTTTTTTCCCGATGGGTAGTGTCCGAAGCAAAGGGACATTGTGGAGTGTGGATATTATGTCATGCGATTCATGTGTGATATAATAAAGTCAAGCAACATGACAATCGTGGAAGTAGTAAGTATACCATTTTGAACTACTTATGTTGTTTACAATTGTTGAATATTAACACACTTTACAATTATGAATAGATGGAAGAACAATCCTCGACATACTCATAGGATGATTTAGATTTCATAACATCAGAGTGGGCTGAATTTGTCGGCCAGTATCTTTTTTTGTCTTAAAGGTAAAATTTGTAAAATAGACAACTTTATATGTGTTTTCGTGTGGATTTGATTACATAACGTGATATTGCGCTGACTATCCCGTAGTTATGGTAGTCTTTGAAAGTCTATTTTGTTCGATCGACTTAGACATTTGTTTTAGGAATCGTGTTGATATGTACTTAGAATCTCTGCTCATATTTGTGTTGACTATCCTGCAGTTATGGTAGTCTTTGAAAATATATTTTGTTCAGTATGCATCTTTATTATGTTCTAGGAATTAGTTATGACATGTACTTAGGATCCATGTTCGTAGTTGTGTTAGTTATTCTGCATTTATGATAGTCATTGGAAATCGTGTTGACATGTATTTAGAAACTTGATTAGTAGTGTTTATGCTGTTAATTTCTTAATGTCTTTGTTTGTTTGTAACATTTTATTTGTAGTGTAGATGTTTGTAGAGGGAGTAGGTTAGTCTATGTTTAGTTTTAATAATGACCTTGAAAACTAGAAGGGGGATGAGTGGTCATTTCAAGTTTAAGTTTAACAATGACATTGGAAGGGGGGAGGGGGGTGATTAAAGTGCTAAGTTCATGTTTAAGTTTAACAATGACTTCACATTTAAGTTCATGTTTAAGTTTAACAATGACTTCACATTTAAGTTCATGTTTAAGTTTAACAATATTACATTTCAACTTGATGCAAACTGAAACTTACATTTGCAACAGTTATATATTATGTTTATGCTTATGTAAGAGGTGTTTTTATTTATCTTTTATGTCCTTTATCTTATTTTGAAAAGTTCATTAGTCTGATTATTGAGAAAGTGATTTGTGTTTATCACCTTAATTGTTGTCTATGTTTTTTATTTTCTATAATGAATGTTGGCTAAGGTTCATTTTTTTTTTCAAATTTGGAAGTAGTTGAAGAATCTATTTTCCATGTGGGATCGATCCAATTGGTTTTTGGATAAGTTTTTATAGAGTAGGTCACATTTCCACGTAGTGTTACAGTTAATTTATCTTTTAGATTATTATTTTAAACATGATTACTGACAATGTAATTAACATTTTGTTATCATCAATATAAATGTCTTTCTAAACATATATGCATACTGTTGAAGTTTATTATTTAATTTTTTGAAAGGAGAACTATATGACAAGAAAATATGTGTTGCGAAAATGAAAGATAACGACACCAAACAAGTGTAGACATATAAGCATTTATTAAACAAAAACAATATCGTCAAAGCACATACCTTGACAAAAATTATGTGTAACAAAACATTTAAAATGACAATATGTTGGTGTCAAATTATATTGAAAGGCGATGCATTTAAAAGGTCAAGATAAGGGTATTAATGACAATATATTAGTGTCAAGGTATAAATAACGGTGACACATTTAACATCAATGTAAGGGTATTAGGGACAATATATTGGTGTCAAGGTATAGATAACGGTGATATATTTAAAGCGTCAATGTAAGTGTATTAATGACAATATATTCCTGTGGAGTGGTAGATAACGGTGACACATTTAAAGCGTCAATGTGAGGGTATTAATGATATATATTTGTGTCAAGGTATAGATAACGGCGGCACATTGAAAGCATCAATGTAAGGGTATTTATGAAAATATATTTGTGTCAAGGTATAGATAGCGGTGACACATTTAAAACGTTAATTTAAGGGTATTAATGACAATATATTTGTGTCAAGGTATAGATAGCGGTGACACATTTAAAGCATCAATGTAAGAGTATTGATGATAGTATATTAAGTGTTAAGTTATGGAGAACGGTGACATATTTATTGTCTCAAGGTAAAAGTATTGGTGACAATGTTTTGGTATCATCAAAGCATATTTAATGATACATTTTTCAAAGTGTCGTTGAATTGCCTTTCTTAACAGTGGCTTCAATGACGCGAAAATATCATCGTTGAAACTCTTTATAACGCAATAATTGCATCGTTGAAGCCCTAGTTTGTAGTAGTGGTAAAAAAAAAGAAATTAGAATGCTAAAGATTAAGATCATTATGGCAAAATCTATCATTCATTGCATCAATCTCATCTTCAAACCATTCATCCAATGTTGTTGACAAAACCTAAACAAAAACCAATAATGTCCTTAGAACTACAACTCTTATTTAGCCATCGCAACACATAACCAAAAAGGTAGAAGCTTTCAGTTCAAGCATAGTTTTCTAATACGAGAAAAGAAGTAAAATCCTCTACTGTTCTCTTTCTTTAGAAATATTCAAACAACAACATCATTGACCAACCTTTAGAATAATTAAAAACAATGATATGTGCTTAGTATACCTGATTCACTTTTAATGGAGTCTTTAGCTCATTTGAAAATGATTGTACACTGTCATATACTGCACTTTTCAATTGTTCCTCTACTATACAATTTTTGGCACTATGAGGGGGATAATCCAACTATTATAAAGAAAATAAGAACGGGACAAAGAAAGTACGAGAGAAGAGCTCCTAATAAGAAGGAGATAGAATTTCAGTTAATGCATAAGCATTTCTACATTACAAATAAAAACCTTAAACTAGAGTCAGTCAAATAGTGGTGCACAAAATACCACTATAGATGGCATGCCAAAAGATATAACAAAACACATTGGCAGTAGCTAAAGAGTCATATAGTGATAGTCAAACTGAACATGCATGCATGACTTGTTGGATTGATTCAAATCAAGTCCAACTTTACCTCTTATAGTTCATAAAGTTCACGCGCATAATGAAAGGTAATGGAACATAAAAAGGAATCTGGGTGAATACTAAGGGTCTATTTGGATTAACTTGAGAAAAATGTTCAAGAAAAAACTTATTCTTATTCAAACATGTTTTAAGAAAAACTGTTATAAATACAATTCAACAGCTATTTTGAGTGGTTCTCAAACACTCAAATTTTGTCCAAAATGAATTATTTTTTAAATTAAACACTTGAAAATGCATTCCTTACCCATCTTAAATTACTACTTAAGCTCTATAAACGTTGAGCGCAACATAACTCAAGAGATTTCATTTCATCCATATAATAGAAACCCATAAGGATTGAACATAACATTTCTACAAGTCATACCGTCTTTCAGCCATCATGATCAAAGCATGCAGTAACATTGGTGTTGATACCAGGTAATGGTCCAGGTTCTCGGATGATCTTCCCTTCGAAGAGTTTTATTGCTTCTGCACATATGTAGATATCATTTGTGCCTATTGCAATCTGTTAAGTGGAAAGAAGTCTTTATTAGATCCACAACATTACAAATATTGAAAGACAGAAGCACCCAAAAGTTTTCTTTTCCTTTTTTTCCTATCCTCAATACTAGAAACAAAATGAAAATAGATATAAATGTTAAACCTTGGCATAACCATTCCCTTTTTCATAGTCAGTAACTCCATACTTGTATGTCAACTGCAGCACAACATTTTTATCTTCAGGGCCATATCCCAGCATTATAATCGTATACTGTAAGTTACATGTTAAATCAACAAATAGAAGAGAAATTACTTAAGACATAAATGGACTACATTATCAAAGCATCAGCATGCACATGTGTAAAGTCCTAAACGACAACAGAGAGTGCATAGAGTCCTCTGCAATAAGAAAATCATATTGGCAATTCTAGGAAGAAAGATATCACAGAAGTATTACATTACCTTGTACAGCATTTGCAAATTGAAAGATGAGTAACAACCAAGCAAAAACAAATTTAAGAAGCTAACATACAAGAAATACAAATGGTCTAGTGGTAGAATAATACTTAAGTCGATTTCGTTTTGTAGCACTGGCTGAAACCTCTGAGTTAAAGGGTATTTTTGCTATGATAAGGAGAGAAAACACACCATTAGATGCAAACAAAATGGAGGTTAACAAAAAAGGAAATACTTGAATAGAAAAACAGCTTTAAATGCATAAGGTTAATACACCTGAGGTTAACTTTTTCTACCAGTTATAACCAATAGGATTATCAAAAAAGGAGAGAAGAAAATGTCTGAGAGAGAAACATAAGAGACATAGCAAATAATTTAATAAAGTTTCCCATGTATTAAAAATCACAATGAGTGTCAGCACATAGTCATACCATTTAACACCTAAAAAGTATAGAAATTATAAATCTAGCTAGATATATAACTTGGAGATTCACTCAACTAAAAACGTCATCCTTAGGCATCTAAAAACATCAGTAGTATAAACAACACACTTGTTACAAATCCAGAGAAGAAAAAATTGACTCACGCAAAAGTAAAAGTCTAGCAAAGAATAAAAAGATTAGTAAAAATGTAAATAATTGAACTCTTGGTGATATCAATGAAAAATAGAGTCATCAAACATGGATTTGAAAATAACATGGAAAGATTCTTCTTCATCAAATCCATCACCTTTGATATATATGTTCCAAGGCTTCTGTGCATGCCACTATACTTTAAGCATATAAACACACCAATATTTGCAGAGTTGCATAGGTAGTGAATCATACCTTTGTGTTATTTTCCATCTCCAAACCATCAACAAAACTTGTCATTATCAAAAAATTTAAATGATGTTCTCAATAAACATAAAGTTTCTAAAATTCACCTAAAAACTATTTTAGTCCTTAAATTTCCACTTTCTAAAGCTCTGGAAGTCCATGTGAAACGATAACTGTTTTGTGACAATCTCAAATATTTATATAGTAGGGACACTTATAATATGCAGAAAACGAACTAGTTACCAAATCTGAGATCCACAAGGCAAAAGGCACGAGTTTCATTCATTAGGCTTTTGAAAAGACAAAAGAAGTTGAAATTCTGAATTTGAGCATCTTCTTCATAACCAATATGCAGTGTTTTCCACAAACATATCAAACAACCAAAAGACAAAATCATCATCAATTGAACGGTTTATTACAAACATCAAAGAACCAAATATAGAAAATAACCTACTAATATATCTGTTAGGTTTATATTTTTGTCAATTAAAATATTGGGTGTGCAAAAAGGTTTATTAACAAACAAAATCTCTCTAAGATATAGGTGGTTGTTGAGGATTCCTATAAAAAAGGAATCTGAGTTGAATCTTGGAAAATTGATATATATTATAATCTAATGGTTTTTATCGGTACGCGATTCTGAGAATACGTTCGAGTCCTTGGCTTGAAAATCTAAGGGAAAGTAAGACATCGGTCATCGGATGAATACAGGTTCGTAATGTCTTAATGTAGTTGCTGATGAAGATACTGTGTATGATTTAAGCATAGTGTGAAGAGAGGGAATATTTAGAGAGTACTTTGAGGTGAGGGATCAATTCAATAATTCAGGGGGAGCTTGAGATTATCTCTACAAGACTCATGTGACATTCAGGGGGAGCCTGAAGTGTGTATTAGTTATTGCATTAACTATTGTATATGTAACTAGTGAGAATGGTTATTTATTATGAATCTTAATAATATTCCTGATCTGAGCTAAAAAGCTCTCCAGACGTAGGCACATTTGTCGAACTGGGTTACCAAAGTGCTGCGTTGTTTATTTTTGTTTACCTTTAGTTAAACCTATAGTTAAATTCATGTGGTATAACTAAAGAGTAATTAACAGTATCATTTTTCAATTGGTATCAGAGCGGGTTTGATACGTATGGATACACAAATAGAAGGTACCCCAACTACACGACCTCCAATCCTAGATGGAAAGAATTACTCATATTGGAAGATTCGTATGATATCATTTCTGAAATCTCTAGATTCAAAGGCCTGAAGAGCAGTAAAAGTGGGATGGACTCCTCCTATGATAACCGTAGATGGAAAGTCTGTACCAAAACCTGAGGAAACATGGACAGAAGCAGAAGAACAAGTGTCTCTGGGTAATGCTAAAGCTCTAAATGCGATTTATAATGGAGTAGATTTGAATATGTTCAAATTGATCAATTCTTATGTCTCTGTACAAGATGCTTAGAGAAGACTCGAGGTAGCTTTAATGGTACATCCAAAGTTAAGACATCCCAGCTTCTACAGTTAACCACCAAGTTTGAATCGTTAAAGATGATGAAGGAAGAGAACATAACTGAGTACAACGTACATATTCTGGAGCTTGCTAATGAATCATTCAACCTAGGTGAAGAAATACCTGAAGCTAAGTTAGTCTGAAAAGTTCTTAGATCCCTTCCCAGAAGGTTCGATATGAAAGTTATCGCAATTGAGGAATCCCACGATGTTGCTATACTCTCCCTTGATGAACTATTTGGTTCTCTTATGACATTCAAAATTACTTTAGCCGATCATATAGACAGTAAGGATAAAGGACTTACGTTTCAATCTGTTTAAGAAGATGATCGTGTTGAAAAGGAGAAAACCTCTAATGAACAAATTAATGAGTCAATCGCCTTGTTTACTAAGCAATTCTCCAATGTAATTAAAAAGATGAATAACTCAAGCAATTCTGGCTTTCATAGTCGATCTTCGAGTAATTTCAAGCAACAAGAATTTGACCGATCTAACTCTCGAGAACTTGAACGCTCATTTGTCAAAGATAGCAGGTCATTCAAATGTCGGGAATACGAAGGGTTCGGTCACTATCAGGCCAAATGCGTAACTTTTCTAAGGAGGCAGAAGAAGAGTTTCGAAGCAACATTATCAGATGAGGATTTAGAAGGTCTAGTTGAAGAAGAAGGATTTGCCAATGCTTTTAACAGCATTGTCTCAAAATGTGAAAGTGAGTGTGAAGATCAGATGGGTGCCGACACAGATCATTTAGTTGCCGAAAGCGTGTCATATAAAAAAAATGAATTAATTATGGGAGGAGGAAACAACAGTCAGGGCAACTCAAAAAGATAAAATTCAAGAATTAGTGGCTGAAAATGGAAGACTATTGTCAGTAATCTCAACTCTGAAGCAGAAACTAAAGGAGTCACAAGCAAATTATGGTCAGTTGGAAAAATTTGTAAAGATGTTAAATTCTGGTACTGAATGTCTTGATCACATATTGACCCTGGGGAAAACTAGCTGTAGTAAGGAAGGCCTAGGCTACAGTGGTTTAGTAAATCAGAAGAAGCATGATACCAAAATTGTGTTTTTCCTTGCTAGATCAAGTATAACCAGAGAGGTGAGGGATTCTCAAAGGAGTAGTAGACGTGTTGTATTCACAAAACCATGGATTTGTCATTTTTGTGGAAAGAAATGGCATATTAAACCCTATTGCTATGCAATGATGAACAACTGTAATTATAAATGAAGAATTAAAAAACAACTGGAGAAAAGTAATATTGCATTTACATCTGCACAAATATCTCAAGAAGACTGGTTTTTTTACAGTGGATGTTCCAGGCATATGACAGGAAATCACTCTTACTTCACTAACTCTGTTGATTGTATCTCTGGTCATGTGACATTTGGGGATGGTGCCAAGGACAGAATTCTTGCTAAGGGTGATGTGGCTGGACAACATCTTCCTAGTTTGAGAGATGTGTGATATGTTTAAGGGCTCACAGCAAATCTGATAAGCATAAGTCAACTATGCGATCAGGGTTATTTTGTGAATTTCAGCAAAGAATATTATGTTGTGTCAGATGAATCCAGCAAAGAAGTCATGTGAGGTATGAAACAGACAGATAACTGCTATCACTGATTCTCTACTCAACCTGAAGTCTGTCAAGTCTCAAGAGATGAGCAAACTCAGCTGTGGCATAAAAAATTGGGTCATGTTAGTCTGAGTTCTCTTGATAAGATGCTTAAACATGAGGCTATTATAGGCCTTCCAGCGTTGAATGTTAAAGGAAAATTGTTTTGTGGAGATTGCAATCAGGGTAAACAGACCCAGGTATTGCATAAAAGTAGCAAAGAATGTTATACTAACAGAGTACTTGAGTTACTCCACGTGGATCTCATGGGGCAAATGTAAACTGAAAGTTTAGGCAAAAAGAAGTATGTATTAGTGTGTGTGGATGATTATTCTCGATTCACATGGATTCGGTTTTTTAGAAGCGAGTCTGAAACACTAAAAGTACTCATAAGACTGTGTTGAAACTTGCAACGAGAGTAAGGAGTGAATATTATACGACTACGAAGTGATCATGGCAAAGAGTTTGAAAATTCTGAAATGGATGGTTTTTGCAAAAGTGAAGGCATTAGTCACGAATTTTCAGCTTCATTAAGTCCTCAACAGAATGGAGTTGTCGTAAGAAAAAATCGTACCCTTCAAGAGATGGCTCGAGTGATGCTGCATGCTAAGAATCTTCCATTGAGCTTCTGGGCTGAAGCAATGCATACGGCTTGTCATATTCATAATAGAGTAACAATACGCACTGGATCTACTGTAACACTGTATGAACTATGGAAAGGCAGAAGACCGAATGTGAAATACTTTCATGTTTTTGGAAGTGTCTGTTATATTCTTGTTGATCGTGAATACCATAGAAAGCTTAATGCCAAATTAGACCAAGGAATTTTTCTGGGATATTCGCCAAACAGTCGAGCATATCGAGTATTCAACAATCGTACAAGGACTGTTATGGAAACAATCAATATTGTTATTAATGATGATAAGAAGGAGATAGGAGTGCCCTCTAAAGTTCAAGATGAGGAGGATACTATATGCACTCAGATAGATAATGTGCAAACTGTCTCTACAAGTGAACCTGATGCTAATAGTATTGTTATGACTGGTGAAACTACTGAGGTCACTACTGATAGTACCCCTGATGATTCTGATGAGTCTCTGAGCCATTAGATAGGACCCTCCTCTCGAGTGATCAAAAATCATCCGGTCAGTGGTATTAGTGGAGATATCCAAAGTGGTGTAATGACCAGGAAAAATGATAGAATTGACTATGCAAAGTTAATAGCTAACGTTTGCTATACATCCTCCATTGAACCATGGTCAGTGTCTGAGGCGCTTGAAGATGAATTCTGGATTGGTGCCATGCAGGAAAAACTACTTCAGTTTCAACGACTCAATGTATGGAAGTTGGTCCCCAAGCCATCAAATGTGAATGTCATTGGGACGAAATGGATATTTAAGAATAAAACAGATGCAAATAGCCATATTACTCGCAACAAGGCTTGATTAGTGGCTTAAGGATATTCTCAGATTGAAGGAGTTGACATTGATGAAACTTTTGCTCCTGTAGCTAGACTTGAAGCCATTCACCTACTGCTTAGCATTGCCTGTGTTCAAAAGATCAAGTTGTATCAAATGGATGTTAAGAGTGCTTTCTTAAATGGTTACTTAAATGAGGAGGTATATGTTGCTCAACCCAAGGGCTTTATTGATCCTGAATTTCCACAGCATGTATATCGATTGAATAAAGCACTGTATGGACTAAAGCAAGCTCCTCACGCTTGGTATGAAAGGCTTACAGAGTATCTATTGAGTCGTGGTTATGTTCGGGGCAGGGCAGATAGAACTCTCTTCGTACATCGTCATGATCAGAATGTTATTGTTGCTCAGATTTATGTTGATGACATAAATTTTGGAGGATTTCCTACTGCAAGTGTGGATAGTTTTGTCCATGTCATGCAATCAGAGTTTAAAATGAGTATGGTTAGAGAATTATCATTTTTTCTTGGTTTGCTAATCAAATAATAAACAAATGGCATTTTTATTTCTCATACTAAATATGCGCAGACTATGATTAAGAAGTTTGGTCTTGAACACTCTCACTCTAAACTCACACCAGCAGCAACTCACACCAAACTCACCAAAGCTTGTGAGACTGATACTGTGGATCAGAAGATATTAGAAGTATGATTGACAATTTATTATATCTTACAGCTAGCTGACCAGACATTACCTATGATGTTGGTACGTATGCTCGTTTTCAAGCATCTCCTCGACACTCACATTTGCAAGCTACTAAACGGATCATAAAGTACATTCGTGATACATCTAACTATGGGTTGTTTTACTCGTTTGATACAAACACTTCTCTTGTGGGCTACTGTGACGCTGATTGGGAAAAATGTATTGATGAAAGAAAATCCACGTCTGGAGGTTGTTTTTTCTTGGGAAATAATTTTATCTCATGGTTTAGTAAAAAGCAAAATGCAGTATCTCTCTCAATAGTTAAGGTAGAATACATAACAGCTGGAAGTACTTGTGCTCGGCTTCTGTGGATGAAGCAAATGTTATGGGAATATAGGTTCACGTAGAATACCATGATGCTATACTGTGATAATATGAGTGCCATTGATATCTCAAAAAATCCAGTACAACATAGTCGTACTAAACATATAGATATACGCCATCATTTTATTCGGGATCTGGTGGATGAAAGAGTGATCACCCTTCTACATATGCGTCCTAATCTTCAAATAGTAGATATATTTACCAATCCCCTGGATTCTAAGTCTTTCAAACATTTGAGGGTTGAGTTAGGAGTGTGCAGGCTCTTCAAATAAACATCAAGTTTTTACTTTGAGTTGGGCCTGGAGTTGTTATCCGGTGTGATGGCCCAAAATTGAATTTAAATGAGGTGGGTAGACCTCATTAAGTTTTGTATTTGTATTTCATTGGTGTTTATGGCGAGAGTTCTTTTGTCTTTTTGATTCTAGAGAAGTTAGAGAGTTGTAGCTCTTCGTGACGTTTAACTATCAAGAAGATTCCTCTAGTTCTCGGGTAACTATGCCTTATCAGTCAACAATGGTGAGCACACGATGAGGCTATTATAAGGAAGCATCTGCATCCGATGCACCTGTTTGTACCAATATGCACGGAGTTTGAATAAGAGGGACGAGGAAGAGTGTGCCGACTCATCATCCATATACGCCACTTACCGATAGAGGTAAGATTCCACTCACGATTAGTTCTGATTGTGGGTCGTCTCACCATGACGAACCCATGGCCAATGTTTCAAGCTCGTTGTTGAAGTATGATTCCCAAGATAATGTATCCTTGGTCGAGTTATTGCGGGCCAAGTCTAGGTCTACTGTAAATATGGAGCCACCCCCTGCTTCAGGTCCTAGTGTGACCTCCTCCCAAATGCCTGCTCAAGGTTCAAGTCAGAACCCAATGCCTACTCAGTTGTCAGAATCATCTACTGGTACTTCGATATATGCTCTGAGTCTTCACTCCTCCACTTCTACATCTACTCAAGGTGATCCTGCTTCCTCTCCTCCCACTCCTACGCCTGGTTCTGTTCCTGAGCCAGCATAATCTGTACCCTCACCCGTTTTACCAGTTGAATCTGTACCCCATCCACAACCATCTAAGGGTGTTGAACCTAGAGGGGTTATCATAAAAACAGGGCGTCGTTGTCTCTCGCGCATTGTTGTTTCTATTTCTATTGATGATATCTCTTTTCATCACGAAGAGAATGCACAACGTTGGAAATATGCAGTCCAGCAGCGTATACCAGATGAAGTTAATATCTTGGATCAACATCAGTCCTACATTGTTGTTATAGAGTTAATTTCTGAGGCTGGTCTCTCACGTACCATTATGGATGTAGGGTCGTTTTATCCTCGGTTGATCAGGAAAGTGATTGTAAATCTTTCTTCAGACTTTGATGACTCCAGCAGTCATGACTATCAAGATGTCCATGTTCGTGGTCATCGTATTGTGATTTCTCCCTCTGTGATAAATTAGTTTCTTGATCGGCCTGTCACTCAAGCATCTACCCCATCTGCCCCCTTTTCGAGCACTCTGGCTTCTGTACTCACATGTGGCTCTCTGTCTTTCTGGCTTGTTGCTGCTCTAAGTGTAAAGTATGCCATTTTGCACAAAATTGGCATTGCTAATTGGTTTTCGTCATCACATGCTTCCAGTGTCTCGGTTCCATTGGCCACCTTCTTGTTTCAGATTAGGACTGGGGCAGTGGTTGATGTTGGCCTGTTTCTCTATAATCAATTACTTCACCATGTGGGTACATTTAGCATTAAAATTCTGATTGTCTTGTCGTGGTTCTTCTCGGGTCTCCTTCTCTATTTACATCCTGATATCCTTGGGCCTTTGGATGCTCCTGGCCCACGTCTGCAAACTATCTCTCTCAGCTACCGACTCTTTCAAGATCTCATGTGGCAGACATTGAGGTCTCTGGTTGCCCTGCTAATGCTGGACCATCTAATCGTGCTAGACCATCGGGGCCTTCTGACATGTCTTAATTCGATGTCGCTCGTGTTTTGACGTCTATTAAAGCTGAATCTCGAGTGTTGGGTTCATCAATCTCTTTGTTGAAAGAACATAAAACTGAGATTGATACACTCATTCGCTATCTGCAGTCAGTATCCTCTGCTTCACCTACTTCCTAGTTCTGATTCATTCTTTTTATGTTTAACAGGGGGAGTATAAAGTTGTGGCTCAGCTGTTTGTTTTGATTGTGGATTCTTTTTTGTGTGGCCTCAGATGTGGAGCCTAACAGGGGTTGATTTCTTTTTGGTTGGTTATGTACCCTCTGTGTAAATCTGTTTTGAGTTTTTGAATGAATGATGTTATGGTTGGCTGTGTATCTCTTTTGACGTTGGCTTTGACTTCTGGTATGACTTTGACTACTTATATAGTATTAATATTGAATAATTATCTGTGTGGATAAATGGTACTTGCATCTGTGTTATGCTTGTTGGCGTAGTTTTGCACTGGTTATCCTAAGGTATGATAGTCTTCTTTGATTGTCTGTGCTTCTCTACTGATTAAGGTGCCATGACTTCGTAGCTTTACTGGTTAAGGTGCCATGACTTTGTAGTTAACCAGAAAATGAATGATCATGGTAAATTGACAAAAAAAGGGGAGTTTGTTAGGTTTATACTTTTGTCAATTAAAATATTAGGTGTGCAAAAAGGTTTATTAACAATCAAAATCTCTCTAAGATATAGGTGGTTGTTGAGGATTATTTTAAAAAAGGAATCTGAGTTGAATCTTGGAAAATTGATATATATTGTAATCTGATGGTTTTGATTGGTGCGTGATTCTGAGAATACGTTCGAGTCCTTGGCTTGAAAATCTAAGGGAAAGCAAGACGTCGGTCATCGGGTGAATACAGGTTCGTAATGTCTTAATGTAGTTGCTGATGAAGATACTGTGTATGATTTAAGCACAGTGTGAAGAGAGGGAATATTTAGAGAGTACTTCGAGTTGAGGGATCAATTCAATAATTCAGGGGAAGCCTGAGATTATCTCTATAAGATTCATGTGACATTCAGGGGGAGCCTGAAGAGTGTAATAGTTATTGCATTAACTATTGTATATGTAACTAGTGAGAATGGTTACTTATTATGAATCTTAATAATATTCCTGATCTGAGCTAAGAAGCTCTCTAGACGTAGGCACATTTACCGAACTGGGTTACCAAAGTGCTGTGTTGTTTATTTTTGTTTACCTTTAGTTAAACCTGTAGTTAAATGTATATGGTATAGCTAAAGAGTAATTAACAGTATCGTTTTTCAATATCCATCACAAACATCAAACAACCATAAACAGAAAAAAAAAATAAACAATTAGGCCATTGGAACTTATATTAGTATGATTATTGATCCATCAAACTGAGAGATATACTTTCTATTCGAAAATTCTAATTACAAACTATTAATGATGTTGTTTGGACAAGGATTCTTAACAACAAGAAAGTAAGATATATTTATGGTCTAAATTCTACTTAATTTCACCTTTAAGTTCTCTAAATGACCTTAATTAAGATAAGAAAAGCAAACTCTTTGTGGTATGGGAAATGAATACGTAGAATAGGAAAATGAAAAATCAGCAATTGAATTAAATAGAAAAAAAAGACAAAATGAAATAATAGTAATGTTATGGGAAGATGTTCTTGCCTTTAACAATATTTTTAAATTTAGCTTGATAAGAGAGAAGAGATAACCATCTTGACAAGTCTTCAAATATCACAATTTATCAAACTAATTTGAGAAAGCAAAGAATCAAAACTTACAAACATAAACTCTAAAAAACTTGGTTCAATTATT
>JBBPDI010000002.1:14159725-14169859 GCA_037974545.1 Cucumis variabilis
TATATGTATATGTAGGTATATTTTTATGTAAATATAATTTTATGTGTGTGTTATGTGTATATTTAATGTGTATGTATTTGTATATGTATGTATATGTTTATTGTGTATGTGTTATTATAATTTTATGTGTAGGTATTATGCGTATATTTAATGTGTATGTATATGTATATGTAGGTATATGTCTATTGTGTATGTGTTATGTATAAATTTAATGTGTATGTATATTTATATTTAGGTATATGTTTATTGTGTATGTGTTATGAGTATATGTTTAGGGTGTATGTATATGTATATGTAGGTATAATATTATGTGTTATATGTATATTTAATGTGTAATGTGTAATGTATATGTATCTATAGTTTAGTGCATATGTATATGTATGCATATTTTTTTATTGCAATTAGAAAATTAATAAAAATTTAAATAATGTATGAATTAAGATGAAATTTGAATACATTATATTGAACAATAGTTTAGGGTTTAATAAATTTGAGATAAAGCTAAGAGGTCTTTATGGAATTCAATATTGAATTTGATATTCAATATGAATTTCATATTGAAATTGCATTTGAATTTTATTTTTAAATGTAATTTAAATTTTTAAAAATGTTAATTAACGTAACTAAAATGGAGTACATATAAAACTAATATAACATATTTATTTTTTAGGCCTTTTAACGAGATGGACAAGAGTTGGATGAAAATTAGAGATAAGTTTTAGGTTGAGTACAGAGAAGGAGTTATTCAGTTTTTAGAGGTTGTAAAACATCACACAAATAATTATAGAAAAATAAGATGTCCATGCAAGAAATGTATGAATTCAAACCGAGACTTCTTAGACGGTGTGAGGTGACATCTATTAACCACTGGAATAGCCTCCTCCTATATAAATTGGGTGTATCATGTGTGCAGAATCAGATGGTGGATCTTCAATCTCAGCCCGTTCCAGAGGATTCTGAACCACTAACTAAGGACGAGATATGTGAAACAGTTTTGGGTAGACGACCAGATTACTCAAAAGGTCTTGGTTGGGGCCCAAAACCAAGTCTAGGACTGCCGCTTCATCTTCTTCCTCCAGTATGTATGACTATTAGGCACACATAGGAGAGGTTAGCGAACTCAAAGCGAGCCTTGACAACGCTAACCTAATGCTCTAAGAACAACGCTCGAGAGAGAAGGAGCAAGATCGATAAATGGCGGAGCGAGATCGACAAGTGGCGGATCATTCACGACAAGTGGAAGAGATGAAGAAGATGCTCGAGGAGATGAGTCGGGCACAGAGAGGCCCATGATCACTTGGGTATGCACTTTTCAATATTTAATTTGTTTAGCTTTCCATATGTGATATTCTAATAATACTTTCCTGTTATTGGTAGGTTTGGCATCCATTGCACTATAGCATTAGACTTTAAATTTTTTTTAATGTAATAATTTAAATTATGTAATTAATTTTTTATATCGAACATATTTAATGTATCATTTGATTTTGTAATGAATAATATTTTCATTTCAATCAGTTTACTATAAATTTTATTACATCAGGTTTTACTAATGAAAAGATAATAATAATAAAATTAAAAAACAAAAACAAAAAAAATAAAAAAAGGATTTTGCAACACCGACGTCGCGGAAGGCTTATGCGATGTCGGCGTTACAAAAGCTTTCTGCAACGTCGGCGTCACAAAAGCCTTCTGCAACATCGGTGTCACAAAATCCTTCCACGACGTCAGCGTTGCAAAAGCTGTATGTGATGTATTGGGGTCGTGTGCAGGAGATTTTCCATGACGTGAGAGTGAGCTGCATCGTAGAAAGTATCCCTGATGAGCTTTCTGCGATATGGATGCTGACATCGTGAACGACGTTACGGTAGCTTTCTACAACGTTGTTTGTAGTTTTTGGCAACCTTTTTGTGCATTGGGGAAGATCAGGTTTATTGTAGTGCTACCTTCCCTCCATCTCTTTTCATCTCTCGTTTCCTCTTCTTCCATCTCTTTGATCTTTACCTATCCATCGATTGGCTTGCTGCTCTTTTCTCTTCGATTTGCCTCAAGCTCTCTCTTCATACAATTTGCCTCAAACTCTCTTAATGCCTCAACTTCATGCTAATCTGCAATTCCTTTAAGGTCATTTTCTTCCCTTTCTTCATTTTCCTTTCTTCTTGAATGGACAAACAAACAAACCAAAAAGTAGTTGATCCTCCTTGAAGTTTGGCCCCCTTTTGTTGCAGAATTCAACATCTTTTTTATTATTTTTTTATTCTATCATTATTGGCCTCATATCTCTAGTGCCTGTTTAATACTTTGATTTTGTGGTTGTTTTGGTTGTATTATGCTACTTCTTTTAAACTCTGAGGGGTTCAATTTGTTTGGGCATATGAGTACCGCCTACAATATATGGCTTGTGGTGTTAGTTCCTTACAATTGACCACCTTGGAAATCCATGAAAGAGTACAACTTCTTCATGTGATTGCTAATACCCGGTCCAAGATCTCCTAGTAGGAAAATTGATATTTACCTCCAATCATTGATTGAGAAACTGAAAGAGTTATGGAGTCTTGGTGTTCGTATGTATGATTTTCTTACTTGTCTGTGTTTTTAGTTGTATATAGCTTTTGTTGTGGACAATTAATGACTTTCCGACTATGGTGACTTATTTGGTTGAGTACGAAAGGGTATCAGGCATGTCTTATATGCATGAGAGATAAATCGTCATTTAGAATAAGAGAAAAAATAACTTACATGGGAAATCGATGTTATCTTCTAGATAATCATGTTTGGCGTAGAAGTAAGCTACATGATGAAAGTGTCGACCGTAGATCTCATCTAGTTGTACTAAATAGCCATGATATCTTAGAACAACATGATTTTCTGGAGTTTTTAGTGATGAGTAAACATCCATCACTGAAAGATAAAAAAAGAAATAGAGCTCTGAACTGGATGAAAAGAAGTATCTTTTTTGAATTACCATACTGGCCAAGTATACTATTACGTCATAAATTAGATTCAATGCATATTGAAAAGAAATAGAGCACTATGAATGCTCAGTTGGACCTTCAAGATTTAAAAATAAGAAAGTATTTACACCTGATAAACGTCGATAACAGATTGGTAAAGTCACATGCAAGTTACACGTTCACTAGCAAGGAATGAGTTGCATTTGTATGTACCTGAAATCAGTTAACTTTCTTGATAGATTCGTTTATAATATTTCACGATGTGTGAATGACAGAGACGAGAAGATATTAAGTCTTAAGACCCATGACTGTCACATTTTGATTCATCGACTTCTACCAATCAGTGTTTGAGGATACTTACCGAAGAATGTGTACACTGCTATTACTGAATTGTGTAGTTTTTTCATGACTTGTGTGCAAGGACGATATGAGTAAAAGATTTGGAATGATTGCAAGCAGATATCATTATCATACTTTGCAAATTAAAAAGAATATTTCCACCTACCTTTTTCAGCATAATGGTACACCTTGATGTTCACTTATCGTATGAAACAAAAGTCACTAGTCCAGTTCATTACAGTTTGATGTAACCCATTGAGAGAAGTCTACATACGTTGAAGCAGTATGTCCAAAATAGAGCACGTCCGGAGGAGTCTATTGTCGAAGCATATGTGATGAATGAATTAAGTACTTTTTATTCGAGATATCTAAGTGGGATTAAAACTTGATTTTCTCAAGATGAAACAAATGATATGATAGCATTCCCAAATATGAGGTATTTGGTTAATTTGAAGTGTTCGTGTATAAGGTACAACCATTAAGCGTAAGAAATTTGCAATCTCTATCACAAGAAGAGAAACGATAGATACATCAATACATCTTGAACAATGTAGATGAAATCATGAAGTACCACAAGTATATATTTTAATTTCAACTATATACTTCACTATCACTTAACTCGATTTTTGTTAAGTCCTAGTCGTAAAAAATAATCACAACTATGAACTTTAGGAAACACTTGAGGTTGATACGTCGTGAGGCAAACAGGAAACTCGACTTATTTAAAAGACATCAACAAGCATTTTTTGATTGGATCAGGTATGTAGAGTACATAAATCCATATCGAATTGAATAGAGGCATATTTCAAACTTATATGCATTAGAAAAATAATTTCAGGTCATCGAAACGCGAGTAAGGGAAAACTTTTCTAATGATTTCTTCTCACTTGCGATAAGACCTTCAATTGATGTTCAATTGTATAGTGGATGCATTTAGGTGGGATACAATTTTACATGATAGATCATGATTTTCAATGCATATCACAAAATAGTGGAGTCGTGGTAGTCAATGAAAACAGTGTTGATGGAAGCACCAAGAACAACTTTTACGGTGTATTCCATATGGAGTTCTTTTCATTTAGTATCTGATGGGACGTCGTGTTTGGCTATTCAAGTGCAGATGGTTTGACGTGGACAAGAACAAAAATCACAGGACACACGTCGAATTAGGGTACAGATCAATCAATACATCTTGTTTTTAGTTTCCAGAAGAACCAGTCATTCTTGCAATCCATACTTATCAACTCTTTTTATTGATGACATAAAAATGGTGCCAATTGGAAAGTTGTTCAGATGGTCCAAAATAAATGTATATGGGACATGCCCGAAGTGGAAGATGCAAGGAACTAAATTTACTCGAAATTGTTTTTGGATATTATATGGATGATCACATTGAGGATGACAACCTGTTCAAACTCGACGTTAACCCTACAATCGTGAAAAGACCAATTGTGCGTCATGTCGTTGATGACTTCATTAACAATGATGACGAACAATTATCTATTCAAAGCAGATCAAGCAATGATGAATAATAATAAGGAGGAATCACGTACTCACACATATTTTGTTGTTTATATATTTAGTTTCCAGTACTCTCAAATGTTTAATTAATTTTGTTTTATTGTCCTCATGTACTACTATGTCTAATTTCTCTACCGATTTGGACGAGAGCAATGATCTTTTTTATTTCAATGCAGCAGAGTTTAGTAACATTAGCATTCCTCATCGATCAGTGACACTTCAGGTTAGTCACCATACATAAACAAATAATTGTACAAGTCAGGAGTTTAGTTTATGAAATTATTCTATTTTCTACGTAGATGGCAACCCTAAAAAACCTTGCACTCCTAGAAGACGCGAGCACTTAAGGAACCTGAAGTTGGAGCGATATGTTGCACAAAATGGGAAGATCCCCATATTGATCACTCTAGGATAGGATAAGTCGTTCTCCCTACACGTCATTCGCTTCAGCTGTACCATCAGCATGATAATGAGGGATTCTTTTCCAATCTGCTTTCTTAAGTGAACTAACGTTACGTGAGATTACATCGAACTCGTGAAGGGCTCTTTATAGGTAAGTTGTAAAATCACACATACATATACGTTAATTACCTACCACGTATATGTATAGAATCCTAATTTGTGTGTACTTTTCTTTTGTAGCAATTTTTCGTGCTAGATTTCACAGATCCAGAACTTAATCGGTTTGTTGAGCATCAAATGCTCACCACCTGGAAAGAGTTTAGAAGGTAAAATTATCGCCATTTTAAGAAGTGTGATCTTAAATAGGCACGTGCCAACCCCCTCCCACCCCACCCCAATTGACGAATTATGTAAAAGATTGGCACTTCCTATGCGACCACTATCTAACTCGACAATTTGAGGTAATTTAGAACTTGTAATGTTCTCAAACGATAGTTCGTTTTTTTATGTAACATTTTCATATTATTTACATGTAGGATTAATCATAAATGAATAGGGCTACTACAGCGAAGCAGCCCTGCAATCATAGTAGCAGTGCCAAATTATTTATACAACAAGCGCATGAGGTCACTAAAAAATAGGGTCATCCAATTGATTGAGTGGAGTTGTTCAAGGAAACACCTGCTCAGGATGGCCAGTTTATCTCGCCAGCAGCTATAGATTTGTCTTATTTTATACGTATATTTCATTTACACGTGTTTTAATTAATCAATAAAAATTTTTATTGTAAAATCAAATGTTGGCCATTCAGTCCCAGCCTACCCCAAAGGGTTCTTAATCACTCTCCAGGGATAAGATATGCAAGACAGTTTTGGATAGATGGTCGAATTACTTAGAAGGTCTTGGTTGAGCCCCAAGCCAAAATCTCGATATGCTATTGCCAGTTTTTCCTCTACATCCCATGAGCAAGAGATGCACACCAGAGAGGTTAACGAGCTAAAAAATCATCTTTAAAAAGTAGAAAGATAAAGTAAATGGGGGAATGAGGAAAGTGATCATAAGATGGAAGAAATGAGGAAGATGATTGTAGAACTCACTTGGGGAGCGAAATGACATTGATTTCTTTATTTAATGTACGTAATTTTGAACTTTTACATTATTTCATTTCTTATTGGAGTGATATATATATTTGAACTTTAATTTCATGCCATTGTAAGGTTGAAGGCATGGGGGGACTGCATCTGTATCGCTTAGATTTGTTTTCAGTTTTTTTGTTGTTAGTTTAGGATATTGATCATGTAACTTTTTCTACCTATGAACGTGTGTAATTTGGATTAATTTTAATATATATTTCTTTTGATATTTTATTAATTTTACGTTACCTGTTTTATACTTTCAATCAATTTAAATCGAATTCGATCTTAATAGTAACAACAAAAACTTAAATAATAAAAAAAATTGGTAAAAGTCTTTTCCTGACGCATACGCCACATTGCTAATGTCCGCATATAACGACGTGGCGTCGTTCCATGTTATGTCGATTCTGCTTTGGTCTTACGTCTAACAACGTACACAACGATATGGACACTTCTTATTACCGTGTGTTGACCCAATATCGGAAAAACCCTTTTCTCAACGCTTTGACCTGTTGTCAACATTAGTTCATTGTTGACATGTTGATCATGTCGATGAATCATGCATCGGCCAAAACCCTATGTCGATGTCATTTCGTTCCGACGTTGCCATTACCTTTACGATGCACTAATCACAACGGCCGCACAAACGTGACCTTTTGCTTGGCTGTACCTTTCACTGACGCAGAATGGCATTTTTGCGATGTAAAGCTGCATCAGCAGAACCCATGCTACTTGTAGTGGTAGTGAAATAAACAGAAACTAGTTAAGGATCAAGTATGTTAAAACGTATTAAAGAATAATACATTACATTATAATTTTTGCAATGCTTCACCTTGATGGAACTTTTTTTAGTAGCACTAAATTGTTTCAAAATTTAAATTATAGTTACAAAAGTTCATGGACTAAATTTAAAATTATAAAGATGTAATTTTTTTTATACTAATATTTAAGGACAAAATTGTTTTCTTCCATAAACTTTTTCAGAGTCCAAGGTAGGCACATTACTAAATCTACTCTATTGTTGTTGTCAAGAGTTTTGTTTTATGAGGTCTTACCAATGTCTTTCCATTTATTGGAGATTGCGTTAGATTATTTTCAAGATTGTCTTTATCGGCTTGACAATTCTTTTTGTTCTAGATGTTGTGTCTATTCTCAAAACCGCAATGGAGACCCAACGACAACGATGTCTAATTAGCTAATTTTGGACCCTCCAAAGTAGACAACTAACTCTCTCCGAGTAACTTTTTTTTTACAAATGGTGATCAAGGTATGTAACTTGTTGTGAGGCCTAAAGTCGAGAAAAGGAGTCTTGTTGAAGAAAAGAGATGTTGTGGACTGGGATGATCCTTCTAAAAATAAAAATTAATCATTCTAAAGATAAAATTTGAAGGAAAGGAAGTCACATTGAGAAAAAGCGAGATAGATAAGTTAGCACAGCAAAGGAGTCCTATAATGATAAGAGTTAGGTGATTAGAGCAAAGTAACGCGAGAAGAAGATAGAAAAGATGTCAGCAGCTGTAGACTGTCGCAAGGAAGAGAAAGATGGAAAAAAAAGAGTTTAGCTTCTCGAGAAGATAAGACGAATAAAAGTTTTGTTTCTTTAGATGATAAGGTTTGCACCTCGAGGAAATGTCAAATCGAGAGTTGACCGTTGGCTTATGTGTTGAGTATGGTTTGGTTGCATAGTGCAACAAAGCAGTAAAGTGGTACATTGGTTGTGTGTATGATGTTGGGACTTATTAGCTTTACCTTTGTATAATGGAATTTCAATACGTCATGAAGTAGGTTCATGACGCGTTAGTTGCTCACCATAACTTTCTGTATTGTGCGACTAATTCTATGCGATGGGTCATGGGTCATGATCATAGCATGCAAGATGGTCACTATGTACCTTTTCATCGCATAATAGCTAAGTCCTCGTTGAGTTCAAGTTTTTCTACTGCTTGTCCAAGTGCAAGTGAATAGTAGGTTTACCTGGGTGATCCAGGGTCGAACACAGTAAATTGTTTTCAGATACTAGTTCTAAGGTTTACATATTGTTTAAGCGTTATGACACTTAAGCTAAAATAATATTAAGAAAAAAAACTAAAAATACTTACTTACACCTAGCGTCTCATGCACAAGGGAATAAATTATGGCAAGATGGAAGATTGAACAAACCAACTTGTATGCGAGAGAAATTTGAAGAAAAGTCTATGCATTATTAGGCAATTAAGTAATGCAAGTTCCTTGATGCGATGTAACTTGCATAATTTGTCCATGATTAAGGCGACCTTGTCTCGAAGTATTTAAATTTCACACTTGCTCACCTTGCAAGATGCAAATGACTGCGCTTGATTATACGAGATGTATCTAGAAGATTTCTCTTATAAGACTTATAGAACTTATTGTTTAAGGACAACAACATCTCATCGTCTAATGTTCGCACTTATTCGCCTTTTAGGATACAAATGTTAGAAGTTATCTCGCTAAGGTGGAATTTGTTACCAAACTCCTTCTTGCGTGCATTATCTTATCCTTGCTACTTGCCCTCTCGGGTAGTTGGCGAATGACACTGGCCAGGCGATGAATATAGCTCAACTAATGTGATGAGGCTTATAAGCTAAACTCCTTACCGATGATTTATCACAATCCTAAACACTAATAACACAAAGACAGATGAATATTGGAGGCATGGATGGATTGAAAAGTGTATAAAGATACATTATATTAAAGAATGAGGCCTTCAGTCACTGTACAATATAACTGCATACAATGTAAAGAAATAATAAAATGGAAAGAAGAAGAAAATGAAATACAAGTTAGGGGACAGGGGATGGAGTCTTCTCCTTTCAAACTCTAACATTTTGGGTTATAATCTGTTCGGAGAAGAAGAAGGGGTGTTGTGCACACGATGGTGAGGCTAATTCTTGCCACCAACTTTCTAGTTTACGATCTCTTCAGATCTCTTATGGCCCCTACAGGCTCCCTAGCCCATGCAGGCCTTTCCTTCTTGGTAGGGATGAAGTGCTTTGATAGACAGCTTTAGGCAAGAAACTTCTATTCTATTACTTTGAGATTATTAGCACCGATTTTAGTCCTATGAGGTCACATCAATCCAACTACCATTCTTGCCCTCTAGTGAGCCTTCCTCACGTGACGACGTGGTTCCTCGCTTGGAGATGTTAATCGCTCGCTAAGTGCCCAATGCGTAACCCTTGCGCAAGATGTCTCCTTTGCTTCACTAGTTCCTTCCTTTCTATTCATCTTGTGTTTAGACATGAAAGCCACGTAAAAAAGGCATAATGCTTATGTAAAGTGTATTTCTATATATTTATGTATTTACAACATAAGTTATGTGTTCTGATCATCTTCTTATGCATTTTAACCTCATTATTCTAATAAAATAGATAATAAAAATAGGTATTTATACACGTTATCACACTTGTAAAGTTATAATCCTGAACTGATAGGTAAAGAAATTAACCGGTCTAAAAGATTAGTATAAATAGGGGTAAAAGCCTTAAGAAAAGTGTTGTCATTTTAAAAGTTCTGTAAAAGGAATGCAAAGAGTAGAGTTGCTGTTGTTGGGATTTATGTCCTAAAACTCGTAGATTGTAAATATAATTCATTGATTGTTATTAATAAAGTGTTATTATTGTAAATAATTGTTATTGATTATAATATTATTTTTGTCTTAATAACTCAAATCCAATAAACTAACACCCTAAGCTGTTTAATGAGTCTTGAACAGTATGTAGAGACATACAAGGATCAATGTTCGAGATCAGCTTAAAGGGTCT
>JBBPDI010000002.1:14169959-14182039 GCA_037974545.1 Cucumis variabilis
AATAACGAAACAACCCAGGTGAGAAAATATATCATTGCAGCTGATTTCAAACTCAAAATGAGTACCAACTGTTGAGTTAATGAAAGAATCTAAAAGTCTCCGAGTAATAGGAAGGACAAGACATGAAAGAAAGAGTGAGATTACATTAATCTTTTGCTCCTCAAGCTGAGCGGCGAGAAGCTCTTCCTTAGTCTGAGCAGTCATGGCGTTAGAGGTGAGTAGAAGAAAATTCACAAAGAATGATGCTGATGACACAAGAAACCCTAAAAACCCGATTAGCTTCGCTTATTTATATTACCTCCACTCGGGTCTGGGTCTGGGTCCCGATTCCCTTTCGATTAACCATTTTGCTGTTTTTTTTTTTTTTTTTTAATTCTATTTTTAGTTCCTAAGCTTTATTATCTTATTTTATTTTCATCCATATATTGTTAAGATGTTAGTTTTAGACTTTCAACTTTTAGGAATCTCATATTTTAATTTAGAAATCTCATATATTAATTTCTATTATTAGAATTTTAACTTTTTGATAGAATGATGAGGTGACTTGTATACGTGGATGAGATTAGGTTGCCAAATAAAAATCAATCATTTTAATTCCCTTTTAAAAATATAAATTTTTATCTTTAATTAAATTGATATTTTATCAGAAGACTCAAAAAATCATTTTACTATCAAGATTTAGATCGTTTGGTGTATTGATATTCTACTTCATTTTCTCAACTCATGTTGGATGAAGTTTCATTCACATACAAAAACCTTTAGTGCCTCAAATTTAAAATATTTTATGATTCATTAAGATGCTTTTTTTTCCTCTCATTTTTTTTTCTTTTTTGTGAAGGAGGGTGTGTTCACACGAGATTTCGAAAAAATGTAATTCATGAAATTGAACTTTGATATATTGTGAATACAATCTCTAGTATTTACACCTTTGATGCTTTCTCTCAAATATAAATTAAAAACTTAGAAATTTTTTTATCTTCAGTCTTTAGGATGTTGTAGTTGCAAGTCTATTTGAGCTTTAATCTTCTAGAATTTAAGGAAAGTTTGATCTTTCAAGTTTTCAATCTTTCATAAAATGTTGATCTCGAAGTTGATAAGAACTTGCACGTCTTGAGAGCTTTATAGAAGTTTGAATCTTCAATTCTTCAAAGTTTCAATTCTTCTTCCAAATGAATGACAAATGTCTCTATTTATAGAAAAATTTCATGGGCTTTAGATGGACTTGGACCCATTTGCTTAATGGGCTTGAGCCATTTGACTATTGAGCTTGGGCTTGTGGTCATTTGCTTATTGGATTTGGGCTTGGGCTCATTTGCGCGTTTAGCTTGGACTTGGGTCCATTTGCTTCTTAGACTTAAGTTTGAGCTCATTTGTTTATTGGACCTGAATTGGCTTGGGTTGAATAAACTTAATTATCAAAATCCAATAAAAATATAATTATCACAATATTTGTTTGCTCCACAAATGTCTATTTTTCGAGATTCGTGCATGTGCATGAGTGGATGAATCTAAAAAACGATAAGCTGAAACAAAATAAAGAAAATTTGCCCTTGACTTCAGCTCCAGTTAATATAGCAAATTAATTACACCATGCATTTGGATATAAATGTGATCAAAGTGACGTATGAGATTAGGTGAATTTTGGATTTAATTCACAATTTTTTCTATGAATTTAATTGGAGGCTAAAATTGGAATATTGTCAACCAAATATGAATTCAAATCCAAGTTTTTTGTTTTTTTGATTTATTTTTGATATATGTTCCCATTTTTTTAATTAAATTATTTTATTTATTAATTAACAAATTTTTATCTTTAAGAGTTAATTTAGCAAAAGATAATTTGCATGCTGAAAAAGAAAAAAAAAAGGTAAAATTATTTTATATATATATATTAATAATCAGATTTTACTTTCAAACTAAAAAAAGCCTAATTTCTCAATATCAACATAGTTACATTTGAAGATCTTAACAAAATCATTAAAGATTTACTTCATCCCTCTATTTCCTTTATTATAAATAGTTGAAGTTGGAGAGGCAAAGGAAAAAAAAGTCATCAATCTTTAGAAGAAGAAAAAAGTCGCCGCTATACTTCGCCGTCGTCGCTTTCTTTTCGTCACTGCAGATTTCTTTGTTTTTTTCGTTGGTCATCTTCGCGCCATCGTACGATTCTGTCATTTTTAATTTTTTTAAGAACTCGTCGAAAAGGGAGATGGAGAGGTATAAAAAAAGAAAAGAAATGAGAAGGAAAATATGAGAAGAATGAAAAAAGAAAAGAAAGAAGCGAAAGGGAAGAGAAGAAAAAAAAGACAGAGGAAGAGGAAGGAGAGAAGACAGAAGGAAGAAAGAAAAAATAATGAGTGGGGGGGCTGCAGAGATGGAAATGAAAAGAGAAAATAATTTAGGGTTTTGATTCCTTTTTCTTTTTTCTATTTTTTTTATTATACACAATTTTTTGCTATTTCTTTTATATACATGTATGTATATATATATTTTGGTTTTTATTTTGTTTTCTTCTTTGTTTTTTTTTTAATTCTGATTTACTTGTTTTTTTTTCTTTTTCTATTACATACACACACATACATATATATATATTTGCTATTTATTTTATTTTTATTTGTTTCCATTTTCTTTTATTAGTTTTTTACACAATTTTTTTATTTTAAAGAAAGTTTTATTTATTTATTTTTAATTATTTTTTATTTCTTTTATATTTTTCTCTTTCTAGTTTCTTAAACTCTTTTTTTTCTTTCAAATCGTTACTAACCATTTTTTTTTTGTTATACAAAATTGTTACCTTACCCTTAACTTACTAATAACTTTTTTTTTCTTAATTTTTTCAAGGTTAGTAGCTGTGAAATTGCACCAACTACAAGAAGGCTCTACCAAAAGTTAAGGTCCTTTTTTTATTATTATTATTATCAATGATTTTTTTATAAGCTATTTCTTTGAAGGCCTTGGGTAAGCATCTTGGTTTGGTTGCCTCAACGTCCTGACTTCTTGGATTTGTATATGATAGACGATGCAACTCTATCATGACGCCCACTGCTGTAATTTGTACATGATAGACGATGCAACTCTATGATGACGCTCACTACTATGATTTCTTAGATTTATACATGATAGACGATGCAACTGTATCAATGGCGTCCACTGCTGCAACTTCTTAGGTTTGTACATGATAGACGATGAAACTCTATCATGGCGCCCACTGCTGCGACTTCTTGGATTTGTATATGATAGACGATGCAACTCTATCATGGCACCCTCTCCTTTGACTCATTGGATTTGTACATGATAGACGATGCAACTTTATCATGGTGTCCACTGTTGCGACTTCTTGGATTTATACATGATAGACAACGCAACTTTATCATGACGCCCTCTACTTTGACTTATTGAGTTTGTACATAATAGACAATGCAACTCAATCATGGTGCTTGCTGCTTTGGCTTCTTTGCGAGATCAACTAGAATTTCATGATACTTGGTCTTCATATATCTTCTCTTTCGAAACCAAGTCGTCAGCACTAACTCTCTTTTGGTGACTTTTTTCTTTGCAGAACAATGGTTTACTTCACAGAACGATTCGTGAATGGAAATAGACATCTTGTAATACTTTCTGACAAAAATCAACCAAGAGAATATGGACTTAGTCTCTTTGTGGAAAAGTTGTGGGCTGACCCTTTTGCAGATCATTAGCCACGTTTAGACAATAACTCGATCCATCCCAAATTATTCGCGGAGATACCTTTGTCTGAGGGGAAGAACACATTTGCAATCCTCCATCCATGATGAGGCTCCTACTTCTGAAAGAGTACTCACTATCAAACATCGTCTAATTGAAGGTCAAACACGTTGGGGCGCTGTGACTAAAGTCCCTAGAGAATTTTACTTTACTGACTACTATTGGGAGTGGTTAGAGTTTGTAGTTGGTCGAAATTTGTGACTTCGCTATAATGCTCGTTTATTTGGTACCGTAACAGCCTCTTTGTACACCTATGATCGTGATAGAGATGTGGTTCGAGCATTTTGTGAAGCTTGGTGTCCTTCGACTAATACTTTTCATACCATGACGAGCGAGTTATCAATTTTTCTATGGGACCTATGGTCATTTGGGGGTCTTTCAATTAAAGGGGAGTTTTACGAGAAAATCATCCATTCCTATAAAAAGTTAATCTCTTTACGAGATAAGACAAAATGTCTTTCGACAACCTGTTAATGTCTTTTTCAGATATATTATTCGATAATTTGTCTGCAGAGGAATGATCGCACAACCTCTTCCAAGAATGACTCCCAAGTGACTATTAGCTCTTGGATGTCATTTCGGTACCTCAGGTCTAGGAGCTACGATAAGTCCATTGCACGGAAGAAAAAGAAGGGATCACGCTTCAAATCTACTCAAAACCCAGATGGCTCAAAGGTCCAATCTCGAGAATGGTCCTCTAGAGAAAACATGTTATTTGCAAAACTTGACATAAGGGACGATCTGAAAGATGCAGCATATTTAGCCACTTTCTTATCTTGTTGGTTGTGCCTCTTCGTATTTCCGCAGAAGGATCATTTCTTCGCCCTGTAGTATTTAGAATTGTACGCCCCAATGGCCGACAGATCTATCTATAGTCTTATAGTCCCAATTTTGGCCAACATTTATCATGGGCTAAGTTTGATAACTAAATCTCAAATCCAGTAGGATGTATGGACTTTCACTTTTTCATGCATTATATTCATGGCTGGTTAGCTCATTATTTTGGCATTCATTACCCACTTTCGAAAGAAGTTTGATATCCCAAGATGGCTAACTTTTTCGATAAAGGCGTGTCTATTTATTTTGGAGAATATGAGGCACGAGAACTTATTCATAATGGTGAAAGAATTCAGTGGCACACAAGTCTTCAAAACTGAAATAAAATGAACGCATGATTGATACTTCGTGATTCATCATTTCTGCAGACCTCCTATTTTGCAAGCATGTGTTCCTGCTACGTGTCATCCCGCTGTGAGAATATTTGGATTGTAACATCATACAGTCCGTATCGATTTGGGCGACAGTTTGGCTTTTACTAAGATATCCCCAATGATATAGGGGGCATGCCACCTGCGATCACACTGGATAATATATTACATCATTGGAGGCTGTGTGTGAGGCGTAATACTTTATCTGAGTTATACTTGCTTGTCCGTTCGTTAGAGTCTTGCAAGCATGTTACGCAACGATTTAAAAATTGATGGGCCACAAAGCACAAGAACTATTTTAAGGACAACATGCATCATTTGATGAGCAGTGCCATTCCTCCGCCATCACAACAAAAACTTCCCAAGAACCGAGGGAGTAACCAGGATGGTAAGCAAATTTGCTTGGTTGAAGCGATAGCTCCTACCCTTGAAAGGGATGTGACAGGGCATAAAGACGAGATTGACAGTAACAAAAGTGATCGTCATTGGAATAAACCCTTGAAGAAAGAGAAGACATCAGATGATGACTCTTGCCAAAAGAGCTCGAGTGTTATGGGAGCTCCTGATGTTTCACCACTGGTTTGCATATTTTCCTTCTTAAATTTTTTTTGTTCATCTTCTTCGTGTGTGATTTATCCATTACTTATTTCTGCAATCACCTTTGGACGATCATCTTGAAGGACTTATAGGTGTAGGCAGTGATAAATCTGTAATTGACCTCATGTAGCTGATACGACCATTGTGGAACCAACCGAACAATCCTTACGTCCATATGCTTTTCTTGAGGAGATTCATCAAGGCAAGATGAAAGTGAGTGGTAAAGACATCAAGAATCCTCCCTCTAGAGGAGGTGCTTGTCCCAGTGAAGGTTACATCTATACATGCTCCTTTTAAGATTTCTGATCCGCCTTTAGGCACCTCTAAGAAACAGACAACAGAACACACTGAGTCTTCTCCATGGGTTGGTGAAAATGTAATTTTAAACTTCTTTTAGAAAACCACCTTGTGTATGTGGGGGGACATTCAAGATAAGATCATGCACACTCCTTTTGAATATACTCCAAGACTTAGGCCAGAAATAACAACAGTCCTCTTAGGAATTACGAAGATCCGTACAGATGGCTTGACTCCTCTTGAAGAGTAATTGAATATTATCTTAAGAGGGTAGACATTTTCAATGATGTACAGTCTTCATATTTTGCATAGTTGCTATCGATAGATAAGACTCTTCAGTTAAAGGAGAAGACTTCTGCTATTATGAAAGCCTTAACTTTGATGGACCAACTACGAGGAGATGACGAAGTCATTCATGAGAGGGCTGCAAAGTTATTTTTAGAAAAGAAGGAACTAGATAGCAGACTTTAGAGTATAAATACTGAGTCTGAACAATTTCTAATCTTATATGGTGAGAAAAATAATGTCATAAACAAGCAAGAGCTAGAAGTTAACACTCTCGAAAGCACCCCTGCTATAACTGAAGAAGCCATCGAGATCCTAGCTACAGTTTATAAGAGTATGGAGGTTGTACGTGAAGAGTTTAAGAACTTCAACTGGACTTTGATTTTACCCCCTCTTCGTCCTTTTTTTTTTCATAATCTTTGTAAATGTAAAATTTTGTTGAATGAATTTTTTGTTATTCTAGTGTGATTGCCCATAAATTTTGTATTGCTTACATGTGAGATGATAATGAAGCATGATATATTTTTGTTTTGCATGCGACTAAACTTAAAGTGAACTTTAAGTTGCATACATACCCTTTTTAAAACATAGGGATCAAGTCATAACGTAGTTCAATTGATTTTATTTTACACAACAAAATTAAGCACAAAACTTCTTGAGAAATTTGTTGTTGATTGGGCCAATTCGTAATCCATCTTGATCGATGATTTTGTATGCTCCATTTGTGAAAACTTCTTTGACAATATAGGGTTTGTCCCATTTAGGTGTGAACTTATTCTCCGTATGTCTCGTGGTGATGACAGGTCTTTTTACTACAAGCACTAAGTCACCAACCTAAAATGATCGGGGCTTTACATGTTTGTCAAAAGCCTTAGACATTCACAGTTAATAACATTCGAGTGCTTGTTGAGCTTCTAGTCTCTTTTCATTCAGTGCTTCTAACTCTTCAAGGCGTAGTCTAGCATTGTCTTTGATAGTTAGCCCTTCTTGAATTGTCATTCTCAAAGATGGAATTTCTCTCTCTAACGGAGTACTGCTTCTACTATGTAAACTAAAGAATAAGGTGTAACAACTGTAGAAATACGATGGGTAGTTCGATAAGCCTACAATGTTTCTCCAATCTTTTCTTGCTAATCTCTTTTTGTCTTAGAGACCACATTTTTCAAAAGATTGTACAAAGTTTTGTTGAATGCTTCTATCTGTCCATTCGTTGTGGCATTGTACATAGAAGACTTGTATTGTTTGAAGTTAAACTTCTCACACAACTTATCTATCAAAGTGTTAGCAAATTTTCTTCCATTATTAGTCATAATGCGATGAGGAATACAATATCGGTAAATTATATGTGTTCGAACAAAATTTATGATATTTTCCTTATTTTCTTCTCTTAATGACACAGCTTCAGCCCACCTAGAAAAATAATTGGTTTCTGCATGAATGTAAGAATGACTAACTGATGAAGAGGCTCTGATGGTTAATGTATAAAATTTGCATGGAATTGGTAGGCTTCACAATGCTTCGCATAATGCATCGAGTCATGGATGATAATGGGCCAATAGTAATCCATTCTTTTCAACTGATGCTGGAGTTTTGGACCAGATTGGTGAGCACCATAGTTACTTGAATGTGCTTCTTCTAAGACTTTTGTTGATTCCTTTTTTCCCAGACACCGTAGAAGACCTTCATATGGCGTCGATAAAGCGTGTTGTTGTAATAAATAAATTGTGTAACTCTTCTTCGTATCTTATCTTAGTGTCGAAGAACAGTGGAAAGTTTTTCATGATTCAAATAGTATATAATAAGCTAACGCCAATCTTCTTCATTGATTGCATATATAGATATCAAATTGGTTTCTTCGTATTGTCGATCGAGGAAACAATTTACTTTTAGCTAAGAGAAATATTTATTGGCACATCTTCTGAGATTCTTAAAGTCGTGGCCAAATTTGTTAGAGCATCAACTTTCTTTTTTTCTGATCTCCGTGTGTGCTCCAACATTATGCCATCGAATCTGTCCATCAATATTCTAGTATAAACAAAGTAGGGCTTCAGATCTTGATGTTTGACCTCGTACTAATAGGAGAGCTAATTTATAACTAGCTTCGAATCACCTAATACTTCTATATATTTTATGCCAAATTCTAAAGTCATTTGTAGGCCAATGACGAGGACTTGGTACTCAGCAACATTATTTGAACAAGCTATATGGCAACATATGTTTTTTCGAAGAGATGAAGACAATACCAACACCAACTCCAATTCTTCATGTTACACCATCAAAGAACATGGTCCAAGGTTCCATGCTTTCGACAAACGAGACATCCTCATTAGGTAAGTCTCCACATAATTCCCAATTTTACAAAATCGGATGATCAACCAAGAAATCGATCAATACTTCGTCTTTTACTGCTTTTTAGGAAATATTTACAATATCATATTGTTGGAGTATAATTATCCATTTAGCAAGGCATCTCGAGATGATCGGCCTTGATAAGATATATTTAACAGGGTCCACTTTTGCCACCAAATATATAGTGAAGACTTGCATATAATGTCTCAGTTTATCTATTGCAAAGAAAAGCGCGAAACACATTTTCTCGATTGAAGAATAATTCAATTCAGCTCCAGTCAAAGTTCTACTCAGATAGTAGAGTGCACATTCCTTATCTTTGTCATTTTTTTTTGTGCATGTAATGCTCCGAGCGAACCTTCTTGAGTTGCAATATACAATATCAATGGCTTTCCAACTGTAGGCGCACTCAAAACTGAAAGGTTGAGCAAATACTTCTTTATGCTATCAAATGCATTTTGGCATGATTGATGTCAATCAAAGACTACATCCTTCCTTATCAATCTCTGAAACGATTGACATCGGCCCGCAAGATTAGATATAAATCTTCTAATGTAGGCCAAATGATCTTGCAATCTTCTTAACTCGTGTAGGTTCTTTGGACTTGGCATCTTTTGGATATCATCAATTTTAGAGTGATCAACTTCAATTGTACGGTGCCTCGCGATGAATCCCAGAAACTTTCCTGAGGTCACACCGAATGTACACTTAAGAGGGTTCATTCTTAGCTGATATTTTCTTAGGTGATCAAGGATAAGCTTCAGGTCATTTAGGTGGTCACATTTCTTCTTGAATTTTACTACAAGATTGTCAACATAACATTGGTCACATTTCTTCTTGGATTTTACTACAAGATTGTCAACATAACATTCAACATGTTTATGTAACGATTTTTTTTTAAAATAATGTGTTTTAAAAAACTATTGACATTTCTAGGATAGGTGTGAAACTATTGTCAAAATTAGGATAGAAAAGTCGTGTACCTGGTACACGACTTCGCTAAAGCTGACTCGAGTCGTGTATCGGGTACACGACTGCAATACATCTGTACTTCTGGCATGCAGTCTGGCAGTCAACAGTAGCGTTGACTGCCTATTTTGTCGCGTAGCAAGGAAGTCATTTACTGGGTACAGACTTTGTTCACATAAAAGTCTAACACTTGTCCTTCTTGCAGGAAGTCGTGTACGGGGTACACGACTTTCCCTTTATAAAATCCTAATTTTGTTGCATTCTGCCTTTCATTCCAAATTAAATTTCTCCTTCTTCCTTTCGTTCTCTCTGGTCTTCTTCGCCATTCTCCTTTTATTTTCTTCAACAAAATCTTGATATACTTCCATCCTACATCAAAAATCACTCACCCCTTCCATTCTTCACACCAAGAGATCATTCACCCATTCCATTTTTTACCAAAAGTCACTAAAAAAAACTATTGTTCCTCTCCATATTTTATTTCCGTTTTTTCATCACAAGTAAGTTTATTTAACTAAATCGTTAATTTATGTTTGTTATTTAATTTTATTATTTTGTTGTTAAAATAATTTAATCTTTTTTGCAGTTGGCTTTCTCCAAATCCTCCATTATTTTTCTAGCGATTTTTTCGTCACAAGGTATGTTTAGTACTTAACGAAATTACTAAATCGGATACAAGATTTTGTTGAAGAAACAATTTAATTTGTGTTGGTTATTTGATTTTATTAATTTGTTTGTAAACATTATTCAAATAATTTAATTTAGGGTTTTTATTTGATTTTATTATTTTGTTTTAAAACTTATTTGAATCTAGTATGTTGTGTGAATTTTATATATTATTTGGATTTAGAATAATATATATATAAAAAAATGGAAAACAAGATTTAGAATATGAGATGAAATGTCTAGATTTAAAATATCTAGTTATTTGGATTTAGAGAAGAGAAAGAAGAAGGAATAGGAGATGAATTTAGAATATTTTAGAGTTTGAAGGGGAAAAGAACAGAGAGGGGAAGTGTTCTGATTTGGTAAAAAAGAAAAGAAAAGAGAAGAGAAGAAGAAGGAATAGGAGAAGAGATGGTTGGTTGATCAATTTATTTATTTATTTTAGTTTTAGAAATTCAACAAAGATACATAATTGTTCCAATAAATAACAATAACAAGCATTCATTATCTCCACCTAATACTAATTACTCTTCTTTTATTAACACACTTTTTCACCGAATACTAATTACTCTTCTTTTATTAACACATTTTTCCACCTAATACTAATTACTCTTCTTTTATTAACACACTTTTCCACCTAATACTAATTACTCTTCTTTTATTAAAACACCTCTATCTTTTTTATAGTCTAATCTTTTTTGCCTACAATCCAATATTAAATAAAAATTAGGGACAACTAATTAATAGAAAGAAAAAAATGCTAATTATTATAGTCCATATACATCTTCATGAATCATAAATTGTTTTATTATATATTTTTTAATTATATTTTTCTACTCACGTTTTAAAGAATTTTATTTATTTTAATCAATATATGATCACACTTTGTTTCATGTTCATAAGTATATGAATTACTTGGTTTTTCATCAAACCATTTGTATTGAAATTGACATTTTATAATTGAGCTGTAATTTTAATCTTTATTTTCCAATCAAAAGTTTTAATATAGAAGTTTGTAGAAAATGTTGAAGTTATTTTATTAATCAAAAGTAATTAACAAGATTTTGCAAAATAAAAGGTTCTTGCAAAATAAAAAATATTGTTTAAATAATAATCTTATTTTTATGGTTTTAATTTTGTATTCTCCAACTTTAGTTCATTTTAATTCGTTTACTTTAAAAAATATTTTTTTGTCTTATACATTAAACATTTTAAAACTTATAATTTTTTCTTTCATTCTTATTTTATTTTATTTTCAAATGGTGAAATCTGACATTTTTTAATGGTATCCCAATTAAAATAAATGAAGTTAAAAGTTTACCGTAAAAGTTTACCGTAAAAGAACAAATATTTTAAAAACACAATAATAAAAAATGAACAAAAATTTAAAAAAATTGACATAGATTGAAGTAAGATTTTAATCTACAATTACATGTAAATGTATTAAACATCATTAGTCATTATGGCATATAGCTACAAACAAACATCTCAATTGACTAAGCTACATTAAACATGAGAGTAGTCCAATGCTAATTAATATAATACTATGGACATATCCATCTTTATTCATTCAAATTTTCCTTTCTATGTTAGCAACCAATTTAGCACAACTCTTTCTCATTTTTAGTTCCAATAACATATAATATGTAGTACATCCGAATACTTCACTTTATAATTGAATTGGTCATATAACTTTGCTTCGTAAAATATTATAATTCTTTTAATGTAAAATTCAAAATACATTGAAAAAGTCCTAAGGTATAATAGGTAATTCAAATGTAGGAAACTTGTAATTGAATTTATTAACTTCCATATGTTTAATAAGTAATAACTTCTTGTTTGTTTGATGATGAACTCATATTTAACAGCTAATTAAATATGTCGTTGTGATCTGAAGATTTAGTTATTCTTGAACCTGGTAATGATGGAGATAGTGATATAAATGTAGAAGTCGATGAATTATTT
>JBBPDI010000002.1:14186850-14205548 GCA_037974545.1 Cucumis variabilis
AAATGGACACAAATATATCTATAGTGAGGGGAGTGCAACTACGAGACTTTAGTGGAATGACCCGTTAGTTAACGAATTTTCATTAACTCGATCTAAAAGAGTTTGGCCAGTTAATCTTGAATCATTGGAGCCCATGATCTATAGGTCCATTAGGTTCCCCTACTAGCTCTATGGAATAAACTTAGAACAGTGTGTTGGAATAAGTCGAATTGTTCGAATTGGAAGAAGAAAGAGAAACCAACAAGCATATGTGATATAGCCATCAATTTTCAGATTAAGAATAGAGCTTTGTGTTTAAATAAGATTTAAATATTTTAAATATGAATACAGATTCATACTAGGAAGCTCAGAATTGATGGAAATGGTCAAAGTTATAAAAAGTAAAAAATGTTGACTTTTGACTTTGAAAAGTCAAACTTTGACCGGTTTTATATTCAAATGTGATTTGAATTTTAGAAAAATGAATGTGGATTCATGTCCGGTAGATCAGAATTAGTCCAGAAGGACAAAATGGTAAAAAGTCAAAATATTGACTTTTAACTTGGAAAAGTCAAAGTTTGACCATTTTATCCTTGGACTAAGTTAGTGGAAAAATTCAACAATTTGTTGGATAATTCCACTAACACTTAGTGGGATATCTGACTACATAAGATGTAGACTAAATTGTTAGTGGAATATTAGGTGTTGAGATTTGACAAATCAATTACATGCATTTTTGCATGTAATTAAGTTATAAAAAGGGATGTTTTCAAATAGTTGAGAACTTTTGCCATTTTATAGTAGTTTTAGAAATTACTAATTTTATTACACCCTAAAATCTCAACAAAAATTTATACCTACCTTTTTCCTTTTATCTCCTTGATTTTTCAATACCAAATTGGATCCTACAACCCGGTTCTCTGTCCTATGTATAGTAGATAAATTCTAGTGGTTGTCCCGGTTTGTGTACGTGAGTAAATTTTAAAGTTTTTGAAAGGCATCAAAGGTAATATTTCATAAACCCTAATTTATTTAGTGTAGGGTTCCATGTTAACAACGAGCATTTAGAGTAAAATTCGTTCCTTTTTTCCGCTGCGCATGTCTCCCGTTTCCATCATTAATCTCCATCATAGGTGTCTAATGAGAAATTTCATGTATCTAAGAATTAATAAATTCATAGAAAACACTTCCCAGTCCCATTTAAAATAGGAAATGTGTTTATAATTTTAAAGACAATTTATTAATTAAATTTTAAATGGAGAAATTTTATGTATTCGTGGAATTAAAATTATAAAGTCCATAAAAGAACAATACTTTTTCTCCAATTTAGGTTTAGATATTTAAATTGAAAAATAAATAATAATAATGACAAAAGATTGTGAAATTTGAGAAATACGTGTGAAATAAGGTAATATGTTGAGAGAAAATAAGATGAAATAAATACATAAAATAAATACAGATATGACAGGATGTAAAATAATTAATTAATGCTAGGATACAAAACAATTAGTTAATGTCAGGATGCAAAATAATTAATTAATGTAGTAGGATGCAAAATGATTGAATGCAAAATAATTGATTGATGCAATATGATGCAAAATAATTAATCAACACAAGCTAGACCAGAATAATTAACGCATGATGTCAATATGTCCATAATTAATTGATGGAAACGCATGATGTCAAGATGTCCCCTAATTAATTAATGAGATGCCGATTTCAATTAATTGACGAATGAATAATTAACACGGGATACCAAATGAGTTCCAAATAATTATAATGATGCTAATTAATTAATACATATGCAAATAATTAACTGCAGAATGTCAAATGAGTGCCAAGTAGTTAAGCCAAAGATGCAAATAAATAACAGTAGCCAAATGGATGCCAAATAATTATGGCAGGATGCTGATTAATTAATACAGAATGCAAATAAATAGAGAATGAATGCCACAAATAATTAGCGAGATGCAAATAATTTAATGCATGATGCTAAAAATTAAAAAAAAGGTGCGATGCTAATTAATTATTTAATTGGCCAAATGGGTGCTGCCAAGTAAGGATCTCGATATGCTAATTAATTAATAGGTCAAATGGGTGTCGCCAAGTAAGGATCTCATGATACTAATTAATTAATAGGTTAAATGGGTGCTGCCAAATATTTAAAGCAAGATGCCTAATAATTAAAGCAGGATCACAGTGTGCACATGATGTCAATTAATAAAAAAAATGGGTGATTAATTAATATGCTAAATGGAAATGGGTGCTGCCAAATACAGAATGCCAATTAATTAATTAAATAATTCAAATGCATAATTAAGACAGTATGTCATGGGTAATTATTATCACAGGATCTCAAATGGATACTAAGTATTATACAGAGCAAAGTGGATGCCAAATAATTAAAATTAATTGGCCAAATGGATACCAAATAATTAAGGCAGATGCAAGAATGTAAATAACAAATGAAGAATTAACACGGAGGTCAAATAGGTGCCAAATAATTCAAATGTAAATAACAAATGAAGAATTAACACAAAGGGCAAATGAGTGTCAAATAATTATCGCAATGAATCATCAATCATTAAAATTGACTTAAATTATAAAAAAAAAACTTACCTGGCAAACAAGCTTGGCTTATTCTTTCTCGATCCTCTCAAATTCTTCGAAATCACCAGCAAATAAAAATACCATTTCCTCTCAAAATCTCTGAGAAATCTCTCCTCCCTCAAAAAAATCTCCTCCTCTTTTTATAGGACAAGGTTTAAGGCGAGATTGATAGTTTATTTTATAGATGATTAAGTGAAGTGGAGTGAAAGACTATGGAGAGAAAGTTGGAGAAGGTGGGAGAGTGGAAGAAAGTGAGAGAGTAGGAGAAAGTGGGAGAGTAAGACTAAATGAATGTGGTGACGAACAAAAACAAAAATAAGGGGTGGTTGAGAAAAAATAGGGAGAGGAAACAACCCTTTCTTTTTTTTATTTTTTATTTAATTTAATTTTAATTTTTTGTTTTTTAAAACATAAATTTAAGATTTAATATTTAAAATTTAGAATCTAAAATTTAAATTTAAATTTAAATTCAAATTCTTTTGTAAAAAATAAATAAATAAATAAATAAATAAATAAATAAATAATGTAGGACAAAATACGGTATCTACATCATACCACATCTACTTCATCTTCTGGTTCATTGTTTTCAGATCGAGTAAACACGACATTGTATCGTTTTACTTTTAATGAACTCCTTGTATTTACTAAGACGAACATTTTTCTCTTCATTCTAGATGGAACTATACTGCGAATTTCCTCCCCCCCTCCGGTTGCTAAGCCATGTTTGCTTGAGACGGCTACAGAAGGTTTCTTTTGGCCTCTTGTTAGGAACACACTTAACCTCTTGAAGGCAGATTCTCATATGCCCGAAGTTAGACTTTCATATTGTACTTTCTTTAAAGTTGTATTTAACCATTCGAAGGCAGCTAGTCGAATGGCACGAGAAGTTGAACCTTGACTTTTATCTTTCACTATTGATGTATTCAATCTCTGGAACACTGAAAGGACGTGCATCAGGAGAAGTAATGCGATAAAAAACAGAACTCCTTTAACTTTGACTTTTTTCGCCCTCTTCGGAGTCTTTGCTTTCTTCAATAGTAATGTGGCATCTATCTGCAACTTTTACTTTTCCTTTACCTGATATTTGAATTGGTTCGAAAGGCTTATATCCAACTCTAGCTCTCGAATTAGGTATATAATATCCTTGCTTTTGAAACTTCTTTTGTGTAGGGGAAAGTCCAGGCCTTTCATCGAATATTTTCACGCTTTTAAGCTCAGTGCGAGTTGTAAAGTCATAACCATCCTTTTCCATCAACTTATATGCTTTTGGGTCAACCCCTTAGCTGTTCGTTTTTTTTGGAAGGAATGCCTCTACGCCCTTTTTTTCAAATCTTTTTGTTTCTCCTTTGTCTATCTTGGTAAAGGGTATGGTGAAGCTTTCGTTTAATATTTCGATGCTTCCAATCATTAAGTTTTCTGAATATTCCGTGAACGGTGATTCTCCCTTCTTAAGTCGAGATAAAGGAATATAGCGTAAAACAGGGGATTTTGTGGCTTTTTCTTGTGGGATTGCTACCTTTTCAATCTCTAGAACCTCAGACTTAGCCTAGGTTGTTGACTCGTCATTCTTTTGACCATTGAGTGCATCCCCTTCATTTGACTTCTTCGTTGTGATCTTTATTTGCTTGGGCTTATAAGTGCCTCTGGCTAAAGGAACTTCAGATGATATGACTTCACTTTCATCATCATCTTTTGTGTAAAATTTGGCATTAGTAAAGTACGACTCAACCTTTGAGAATGGCTTAGTGTCAGCATCAACCTTCCTAATTTCTTGTTTGTAAAATTTAAAACATCAATGGAGCGTGGAGGTTACGACTCCATTTTCATGTATCCATAGACGTCCTAACAACATCTTATAAGTGGTCCTCAAATCGATCACATGAAATATTGCGCTTGCCTGTAAATCCCCTATGACAATTTCCAAACGAACAGTGCCTATTGCCCATTGTGCTCCTTGATTAAAGCTGTGAATCACTAATTTACTGTTTGATAACTCCTCAATTGAGATACCCAATTGATTCATATTTGATTTTGACAAAATGTTGATGGTGGAACCATTATCGATGAGAATTTGATTGAGCTTTTACTCTCGAACATATCTAGACACGAATAAGGGTCGGTTATGAAGCTTTGACCCAAGTAACAAGTTCTCATCACTGAATCCTATTGATGTACAACAGGCATCACACACCTTCGTTTGTGATGCAGAAATAGTCGAGATATCATCATTTTTTGGCATCTCGATAATCGTATCCTTGATTTTTTGCTGGAGTGACAGAAGATCATTTACGCCAAAAGAAGGCAATTCCTCTAACTTGGTGGCTGCTTCCAAGAGATATGAGGGATAGGCGTCGTCCTTAGTTGTACTGACTATATGACATGAAGCTATTTCAATTGGAAAGCTATTTCGTGGTCGAGGAAGCTCTTCACTTTCTTCAGTGATTTGTTGAAACTTTCTCGCATTCTTTCTTGTTTTTCTTTTCTGAGACTTACTCTTTCTTCTGTACTCTCGGTATGAGCAAGATTTTTTTATAGCAAAATTTTGTTTGTACTTCTTTCAATGCGTAACTAGTGTCCATCCCTCATCAACATCCTTTACCTGCTTTTCTTCTTCTTTGGAGCCAACAGTTTGGAGGTCATCATTTTGTAAGGCCTCCGGTGAAGAATATATGAAGATAAGCTCTAAAGATCCAAATTGGATCAGATTCCTTGCAGTAGGTAATCGACCATCCGAATGAATTGTTGTGCCACATCATCAAGATCTAGCTAAATCTTTTTGTCTAGAGCTAATTTCAAAATCAACTCCTTCAACACAAAATATTTCTCCACGGGATGGCTGATGACCTGATGATATTTGCAATAATTGGGATCTTTTACCCTTTCCATTTCCGCAGGTCATTTACATCCAGGAAGTTGAATGAGTTTCTTTTCTAGTAGTTGCTCCAACATATCAAGTAGATCGGAGTCTGGAAAAGGATAAACTTTTTCTTGTCTTTCTTTCAACGGTGGACGTCTTTTTTCGTCTTCCTCTAGGCGTTTCTCAAATTTCTTTTCTTTAGAGATAAACTTTAAAGAGGCCATACTGACGACCATAGTCTCCTGGGTAGTACCTTTTGATACCTTTTGTGTGCTCTTCACTTCCTTCTTCTCTTTTCTAATTTATGGAACCAGCAAATCATTGTTCCCTCTATTAGCAATACTTAGCTTCATATCATGAGCTCTAGTTGCTAACTCTTCAAAGGTGCGAGGTTTTATTTCCTGTAATTAGATGTACCTGAGTCTCCAATGCATTCTTTGAGTACACATCTCTACCACCGACAATTCAGTTAATCTATCTTTGCAATCAATGCTTAATGCTCTCCAGTAGTTAATATAATTGATGATTAATTCACCCTTTCGCTGCTTGGTGGCAGTTATCTCTATCATGCTGACAATACGACGAGTGTTATAAAAACGGTTGAGAAAGTATTTCCCAAATATTCTTCACGACCTTACGACCCAAATATCCATCTCAAGGAAACAATATGACCCAACACTGACTTGGAGCGATGCAATTGAAGTCGAATTTTGTGGATGACTTTCTTGCATAATTGCCTTCCATTTGTCAGTATTCTTGATGGTATGTGCGTGACTTGATTCAGCAGCGTCACCACTCTTGATGTGATTTTTTAAAGATTCAATCTCATAGTCTTTTTCTTCAAGCGCCTTCATGAGCATGTTGACCTTCTTTTCAAGCTTTGCCATTCTATTTTTGCTTGTATCCATGCCAGTTACCATAACTGACATTATATTTGGATGAGGTACCTCCTCATTTGAGCATTTAGAAGATGAGTTGTGTTCCTCAATCACATGATTTTCTTTAATTACAATTCTACCTTTTGGTGGACTGGAGATTTGTTTCCAAATATTCTTCGCGACCTCAAAAGGTGGCATATCCTCAGGTGAATGAAATTTCCTTGAGCGGCTGCGAGTATTTGGTCGCTTTTTGATGTCGCCTAGAGATTTAGAAATGTTTCCTTGAGATGCCATATTTTCTTTAGAAATGTTCTTCAAAGAGAAAGAGATGAGAGGTAGATCGAGATGGTCCCACCGGGTGTGCCAAACTGTTCACACGAGACTTCAAAGAAATGTAATTTGTGGAATTGAACTTTGATATATATTGATGAATATTGCCAATACAATCTCTAGTATTTACTCTTTTGATGCTTTCTATCGAATACAAGTTAAACTTAGGGCTTCTCGATCTTCGGTCTTCAGGATGTTGCAGTTGCAAATCGATCTGAACTTCAATCTTCTGGAATCCAAGGAAAGTGTAATCTTACAAGTCTTCAGTCTTTCAGAAGATGTTGATCTCGAGGTTGATGTGGACTTGCACGTCTTGATAGCTTGTAGAAGTTTGAATCTTCAATTCTTTAGAGCTTCAGTACTTCAGAGCTTCAATTCTTCCTTCAATCCTAAATCCTCTAAATGATGACAAAAGTCTCTATTATAGAGAAATTTCATGGGCTTTAGGTGGGTTTGGGCCCATTTTCTAGTTGGGCTTGGGCTTGGACCCATTTGCTTGTTAGTCTTTGGCTTGAGCCCATTTGTTTATTGGACCACAATATTTATTGTGATGATGTAGAAAAATTTAATTGGCTAAAATTTCATACTCAACAAATGTATTTATTTAACAAATGATGCAATTTTATGCAGGAGTTCATATGAAAAGATTAAAAAGAGTAAGTTATACTATTTAGAAGGTTTGATGATTCAAAACTTAATCTTATTGGAACTTATTGAATCATAGTTGGTTTATTTATTTATTTTTGGAGTGGTAGACAATAAGGAAGAAGACCTAGCTCCAACACAACAAGCAATAACCAAATATTATTAATTGATTATGAGAATCATTAGCAAAAGAAGAACATGAGTATGTTTGTTTGTTCTAGTTTATGTTATTCTTTTGTCATCTTCTTGGAATTTTCTTGTTTTTATATTATCTTGGTATGTATTTCTGAAAAACTAAGGTTGTTCGTCGTGGATAGGAGAGAGATCACTAAAGAGATTTTTGGTGTTGTGGTTAAAATTTTGGTGAACGTATTTTGGTGGCTACTATTTTGGAAGGTATTTTTTTTAAAAAATAATAAGATCTTCCAACGCTAAAAATTGGGTCGGGATTTGTCAAGATCTCCTAATGCTACATTTCTCATCATCCAAAGATCCTCGTCCCACACATTTTACCCGACCCTATCCCAATGTGTATTTAGGTATTGAGAGATCTTTTCCCAACATATTTTCGTAAATCTCTCGAGGATTTTATGCCTAGGGAGATCCACAATTTCTTGTAGTGAGTCTTTCTTCCTCAAGGTATATAAAATTCTATCAAGCCTTGAAAGAGTTTGTTGAGTTCTAAGGACCAACTGTATCTAGCATTTGTGAGAGGACGATCAATGAGTTTACAACTATCAATGAACAAATTGAATTATTTCGTGCATATTTGGAAGGATTAGAGGTTGAGGTTTCACCACTCCATCTTATAACATTAAAGTCTTCACCAAGAATAATTCAATTTGGAAGGCATCTAGTTTTTAGTTCTTCAAGCCCAGTCTAGAAGTTAGGTTTATCCTTTCTTTTAGTTGGACCATAAATTTCTGAGAGCCAACAATTTGCACCATTCGGATAATAAATGTTTGCATAAATGGAATAGTTTCCTTCAATATAAAAAAATGAGAATGATGCCCCCAGGGTTGCCTTTTGCTTGAATGTATATTCACTTAATACTAATAGAGCTCCATAAAGATTTCATAATTCTTTTAGTGACAATTTGGAGTTTAGATTCTTATAGAATCACAAAGTAAGGGTAAGAACAAGAAAGAAATTTTTTTATTTGAGCTCTTTTTTAGGGAGAGTTTAGCCCTCTAACAATTTCAAATGACTATTTTCATGAGGAACCATTATGTCCCTTTTCAATAGATTTCATAACTATGTTATCACATACATGATTCATATTTTTTACATTTGGATCTAATTCAATTAAATCAAAAGCTAAAGCCAATTTCATATTATTTTCTTTGAGCCATTCAATCAACTTCTGCTTGAAGATTTTCTCCTTAAAATTTAGTTTTATGCCTTCAATTTCTAGCTCCTCTTGATCACTGATGAGCATTGGTCCAACATTGTCCTTTACTATGTCAAATTGAGTGGGTGAAGGATGGGATAGTGTAGAGGAGAACTAATTTGGGCTAGATACTATTGCATCTGTTAAAGGGGAGAGTGGCCCCAAGACAACAATAAGGTTGGGCTTTGTTAGTGTTTTCTTAATTTCTTTTGGTTGTTCACAATAAGTTTTTTTTTTGTTTCTTTTTGTTGAATGGTTAGACCCTTTATTATGTAAACTTGCTTCCCTTTTCTTTGTTTCAGTTTGTTTACCTTGGCCAAATAACATTTTTGTGACTCCCTTTGGGCATTTGATCTTTATAGACTTTATCGGGACTCTCTTTGAATCAAAGAAATAAATTTCGTTTCTTGAAAAGGAAAAAGACTTTTCGTTTGGCATTTCGTTTGGCTTTTGTTTCAGTCTGGTGGATTGGAGCTCTAGTGAGGTTGTTGATCTGTTTGATCACCTTGGTTGCTTTCCATTAGTCATCTACCTTATGCATGGACAATGGTTTTTATAAGAAATCTATTACCTTCATTGTCTATGATATTTATGGTCGTTGTTGGAATGAAGCTTGTGTAGTTGAATCTGATCTTGATCATAACTTGAATAACATATGTCTTGTCCTTGATTTCACGAGCAACATCTAAAAAACGTCCATATTGCATCCCCTATTCCAGGCATGGGAAATAATACCTTTGAATCTCGTCCATGCTCTACAACTTAGAAGTAACTTTGGGACAACATGTAACGTTTGGTCCTAAGTTTCAAACTTTACGTAATATTTACGAACTATATTCCATCTTCTGTTGCTGCAAATAATCTTTACTTGATATTTATTCTCAAAGAAGACAAGAGTCTGATGGCGTTTTTTTTGTTTCCACTTCCTTCTAGATTGTCAACATATCAACAAATTAGGCCCAACCATTTTTTTCTGTCCCTTCGAGAACCAAGATGCAACATTTACAGTCTCTATCATCAACTCTAAAAATTTTGACAATCTATTATTTACTATTATAAGTTTTCTGAACCCATAAGTAGTATTCATCATAACTTTTCACCAAGATGAATCTTGTGGTCCAAGGTGTACTTAGTAGTGTTTTGAAAGTTTAAACCTTTCCAAGGAGTTAGGTGTGATGGCTATGGAAAAGGATTTATATGGGCCCATTTTGGTGATCAATATTTTCATAAAGTTCTTTTTTCAATGGAGCATGCAAAAGCGTGGAAGTTGATGAGTGAGGATATAACGAGAGGGAGAAAGAGATCTAAAAATGGAAAGTAAAGAAGTAGAGAAAGATATTGAAGTACCTTAAGTGAATTAATATGACCTTTAATAAAGTTTTCTCGAAGATTATAGTGGTTGTGTTGAGTAAATGTAGCTGGTTGTGTTTAATGAAAGTAGTAGTGGAAGATCAACGATTGTCTAATGGTTGGTGCTACTGCTAGTGGTGGAGAGGGAGAGATCCATTTTCCTTTCATAATTGTTTTACTTGCCTGCTAATTACCTTAGCCTCTATACATCTTCAAAAACATGAAAATAAATCAATGGAAGTCTTCAAAGCAAAAGGATTGAAGGAGTGCTAAAAAAAACCCCTCTATAATAATGTGTAACCTTTAACTTGTCTCGTGTGTTTCAACAGCTGGTGGCTTGTGTAACAAAAACATAAAAATGCATAAGCATTCGCGGGTGCTTCTTTGCTTGTCAAAGTTCAAAGCACCACACCTAGAGATGTCTATTTAATCCGTACGATCAAAGCCTCGCAGGGACCCACCTTGAACGAGGCAGATAATCTCCAAATACACAAGGGAATAGAGGAGGAAGTGGGAAGCTTTTTCCCATTGGCAACTTGAGGCTGGTGACTGAAAATACATTCCCCAGCCCTACCCTAAACCATGAAAGAAAAAAAATATAAATACATATATACATAATTAAATATAAATACATATAGAAAGCAAAAAAATATAAATACATATATACATAATTAAATATAAATACATACACACATACATATATATATATAATTTTATTTATATGTAAAAAGAGTAAAAATCCTATCTTTGATAATGTAGTGTTGTTATTTCTTCCTTTTCTTTCTTCTTTTGTCTATATTTCTTCTTCATTTCTCTATTCATCCTTTCCTTTCTTCCTTTCTCCATTCCATTTCCATCTCCATCGAGTCTCTATTGTCACGCTGCCTCTTCTTTTTTCTTGTAAGTTTTATCAATCACTTCTGCATCAGATCTAGTCGTGGTCACCATCCACCGAACGAAGGCCTCTTCTTTTTCTATGTTTCCAACATTGTGAGTGATATATTTTTTATACGAAATTCTTAAGCAAGATTTACACAAGATATGTCATTCTCTTAAAATTTCTGCATGTGTTAATGTGAGTGGTATAGTAATGACAGATGTTGCTTTTGCATTAGGATTTAAATCTAATAACTCTATCCAATGTTTGTTTTTTGGGTAATGATGATTTATGACTTGAGTAATTAGGTTAATCTACTTTGTTTTGAGACTCTAAAAATGTAATTGGTACATTTTAACTACTTGTAGGAGAAAATGACTCTATCTAGTGATAATGCGTTAGAATGAGGTGGTTCAACTCCAACATTTATGAACACGAGTGAATTAACTCCAACCCAATGAATAGTGCTTCAAGTGGTCATGATCAATCTACATCTATTACATTAAATAGTGATGATAATGAACAATTACTACAAAGCACTAGATTGACATCAGTTGTATGGAATCATAATACCATGAAAGCAATATGTAACTATTGTGGAAAAAAGTTAGGAGGAGAATCTAAAAATAGAACAAAACATTTAGGGCCTATTTGATAACGTTTCTGTTTTCTGTTTTCATTTTTTAAGAAACAAAAGTGCTTGGTAACGTTTTCTGTTTCTCGTTCTAAAAAAATTAGAAACGCTTCTCATTTTATAAGAAATTATTGGGGAAAAAAAGTGGTTCCATTCGTTGCGTTCTTCATTTATTTCTATTATATCCCCCTTTTCTCTCCATGTATTTTTCTTCTCTCCATCATCTTCCTCTTCCTCTACATGTCATCTTCCTCTTCGTCTAATCTAAGTTTTTGCCTTCCTCTTTGTAGATTGTCGTTTGGCTTTCTGTCTTCATCTTCGTCGGCTCTGTCCTCTAGGTTTCTCCAATCTACTTCAGATCTCCATCTACAATTCAATCTCTATCTACTTCAGATCTTTATCTTCATCTCCGATCTCCATATTCTCTGACTCTCTTTCTCATAACAAAGGTATGTGTTTATTTATGGGTTTTGGTTCTGTACTGTGATTTTAGGCTATCCCTTTAAGCTAGGTTTTGGTTTTGTTTATTTGATTTGTGTTCTTGATTGTTTAAAATACAAATAGAAATTATTATCAAATTATGAAATGCAAATACAAATACAAATTTTGTGTTCTTGATTATGAAATACAAACCCAACTGCCCCTTTGAGCTAGGTTTTGGTTTTGTTTGTGTAATTTGTGTTCTTCATTGTTTGAAATACAAATGGCAATTATTAGCAAATTATGACATACAAATTCAAATAGCAAATTTGTGTTCTTGATTGTTTGAAATACAAAATGAAATACAATTACAAACAACAAATTCGTGTTCATGATTGTTTGAAATACAAATAGAAATGCAAATTTGTTTGAAATACAAATAGCAAATGTGGTTTTGTTTGTGTGATTTGTGTTCTTTAATATTACCGTATATGGTAGGGGTGTAATTGGACTGGGTCGGGTCGGTTTTTCTTCAAACCTGACCCGATCCAAAATGTATGGACATGTTGAGGGTAGTTTAGCTCGACCCGATCCGACGTCGGGTGAACATTGGTCGAGTTGGGTCAGGCCTTTTTTTCCTTCATTCTTCTTCTTCTTCCTTTCTTTTTTCTTTCTTTCAAAATTCAGTACTACACAATCCAACAAAGCCAAAACAACTATTTATTTTCAGTAGTACACACTTTTTGTGAAGAGTCAATTGAATAAAGCGTTGAGTTAAAGCAGAAAATGAGATTCTCGATTTAAAGGTAAGAATATAAAGCGTTAAAAAAAGAATAAAAGATATCCTACAACAGAAAATCACAAAAAGTATCCTTAATTTACATAAATCATACATAACATTCTCTTAAGCCTACAATTGAATTTATTGTTTACGTTCCACCTTGTTCGTATAACCCAAAGTCCTTCCATCATTGTGCTTCAAGATTCTAGAAAAACAAGATTCAATATTTAACAAGTTAACAATTTAAAACAAAAAAAAATATATATAAAGATTTGAGAGTAGAAATTTAGACCATAGAGTCATGATTCAGATTCTCAAATGTAGCTTCCATCTCCTTTCCTATGTTTATGAATTCTAGATCAAAATGACAAACTATTAGCTTAATGAGATAATTTTAAATTTTAAATGCTTACTTTGAAAAGAATATTACTTTTGACAATTTCTTCAGCTCCATCAATTTCTTCTGTCATGTCATCCAAAGGTTTATATTGAATCCAATTTTGAGCACAAATGAGTACCTCTGTAGTTTGAGGAGTTAATGAACTTCGAAAAGAATCTAACACCCGTCCTCTAGTGCTAAAGACTGACTCAGAAGGCACAGTTGATATAGAAATATTGTAGATGTCCTTGGCTACTTAACTAATGATCTTAAATCGAGAGAAATTCGCCTTCCACTAATTTAGCAAATCTAAATATTCATCTTCTTTACAAGCCTCATCTAGATAACAACCCACCTCTGTTTTAGCATCATCTATACTTGCTTTGTTGCTTTGTTTAAATCTATCATGAACAGCAGCACGTGCCTTATAAGATTCACTAGATGAATTAGAAGGTATTTTATTTTGACTTTGAAAGCCAAATCCTTCAATAGGAGTCCATGATTGTGTTTGTGAATATTTTTCTTTCGATATTGACATTCTCATATAATAATCATCACACAATCGACGAAATGCTTCTTCAACCTTATTCGTCCATGCACTATCTTCCTTTAAAAATTCATTAAAACAATAATTCACATAATCTAGCTTGTACCTACGATCAAGAACTATAAAACATATAATAATAAATTGGTCTTCTCACTTGTAGTTATATCTCAATACTTGTTGAATTTTGTCTGCATGCTTAATGTCATCTGACTCAATAATGCATTCTCATACAACGAGTATTCACAAATTATTTCTTGTATCAAACAAAGTTCGTAAAAAAATATGTTTGAAGTCACAGACATAGATGCAGAAAATTTCATTGTTACATCTGAAAAAGTCTTTAGGAACTTTACAAACATTTTTGCATTATCCCAATCTTCAGTAGTAGGAATATCATCCTTTGAAAATTAACTAGGGTCATGCTCCTCTAATCTTTCAAACGTCTTTTGACACTTAATTTCTCCATTCAACATAGTAAAATTAGAATTCCATCGTAAGACAATTTTTTGTTGACATTTTATCTCTTTTAGCAAAATCTTTAAATATTTAAAGTCTAGCAGGGGACCTAACATACTTCACAATATTTTTTATTTGAATGATAGATACATGTAAATCTTTAAGACATCACTAAGAATCAAATTAAGAATATGGACACAACATCTAACGTGAATAAATTCACCGTCTAATACTAACCCATTTCTGACTCTAAACTTTTTTAACCAAGTATGTAATGGCTACATGCATTATCAACTGTTATAGTAAGGAGCCTATCAATATCTCAACCTTCTAATCACTTTTCAATGACTCTACCTATTGTATCTCCTTTATGATTAGCTATTTGACAAAAGTTCAAAATTCTTTTGTGCAAGTTCCAATCATCATCAATGAAATGAAGCGTTATAAGTATATTATTAATATTTTGTACAAAAGTCCATGTATCCATTGTTAAACAAACTCTTTGGCCACTTCGAGTTAATACACTTTTTAACTTTTTTTTTTCTTCATATACATTTGAAAACAATCCTTTGCAACAGTTATTCTAAATGAAAACTTTGGATTTAATGCCCGACAAAATTGATGAAACCCTTCACTTTCTATAAATTTAAATTGCAATTCATCCAAGATAACCATACTAGTAAGCATTGTTCTACAATTTTCTTGAGTGAAGGATGTAGGCATTAAACTACTTTCAGAATCTCCCTCTTCGTCAACATTATCTTCCAATGTATCCACATACTTCTTACATTTCTCTAAATGTCTTTTTAAATTAATTGCACCATTTCTTTTGGAATCACAAGCATATGAAGTCTCACAATGTTTACAAGCAGCCTTACAATATTTAAGATCATATCCTTGTACTTTTATAAAATGTTCCTATACCGATGGTGGTGGTTTAACTGATTTTTTTTCCTAACACTAGACTAGAACAACTTTGTTTTGAAGTTTTGTCTATAAAGAATGAAGTCATCCTAATAATCATCAAACAAAATAAATAAAAAACCCACAATTATTAATTTAATACCCACAGTTAACTATAATAATACTATTTGAAATCATTTTTGTTACAAGGTTCAACATTTACTACTAGACTAAAATAGTTATCACCCAAACAAAAACTATTATTACTCAATACCCATTATAATAACCACTTAGCGTACAACAATGAGGATATACACTAAATTGGTCGTTAACCATATACACCACTGCAAAGTAGTCCCTAAGAAATATTGTATTAACACTAAACAGTAAACACAACAGTTTATTTTACTATTGTATTCAATATTTCACACATGTTTTACTACGTTCTCAACAACGCTTAGTTGATTAAGATGTCATCTTAAAAACTTCTTTATTTTACAATTTTAATTTGATCAGGTTGGTATACAAACTACTCATGTTTCTTTATTTCACAATATTAAATACGTTTGATAACTACGTTAGATTAAGATCATTTCATGTTGGTTTAGAGCAATTGTATGTGCCAAACCATTCATAAACGTGACATTAGGAATTTTAACAACATTATGTTTAAATTTGAGAATGTATAACAAGAAAATAATCCCCCAAAAAATAAACCTAAAACACTCACAACTTAGCTCATTTCAACTATAATTGGCATTAAAAACCAAATACAAGTGAAACCCAAGTTTAGAGGCAAGCAATTTCAAATATAATTGGCTAGAATAGCCATACAACTCCAAAAGCAAAGTTATTTCTACCATTGAAACACCAAAATTTAAAGGAAATACATACCCAATGGATAAATATAATGAAATCCCATAAAACCACGAGGAAAAAAGTGAGCAGAAGAAGACCAAAGAAAGAAAATTATGAACTGAACTTACAAAAAATGAAAATAAAAATAGACTGTCAAAATTTCTACCATAAACATCAAAAAATGATAAATGTAATTTCCACCATAAATGTAATTTCCATAAATATCAAACGAGTGAGGAAAAGGAACAAAAAATGCAGAGAGAGAGAGAGAAATAGAGATAGAGGTATGAAAGGCTATGGGATTCAAATGAAAATCATCAAAACAGATCATCGTACCTGGAATATCCTTTCTAGACGAATGAGAGAAGACCCACGAAGGAGAATGAAGAGGAGATCCACAAATGCAGAGAATGAACAACGAAGGAGTGACAAAACGAAAAACGAAGGAGAATGAAGAAATGACAACTTCTTTTCTTGAAGAATAATGAAGAGAATGCAAAGAACGAAGGAGAAAATGATGGCTTCTTTTCTTTAATCTTAACCTAATCGATTGAACCGAACCCAAACTGAACCGAATCAATTCGGTTCGATTCAGTGCTATCATTCTTTTAAACTGACCCAACCCGAGCCAAACCGACTCGGTTCAGTTCGGATCATCGATTTGGTTCGGTTGTCTACACCCCTTGTATATGGTATATGGAATAGAAGAAATAGATAGAAAAAAAAAATCAGTCTTGGTCTTTTTTATTTTCTTGCATATGATACATGAAATAGAAGTAGTTTGATGTTGTTCCATATTCTATTTCTTATTTGTTTGGTGTTAGATCCACATTTTTTTATCGGATTTTATAGTTTGATCTAGAAATTGTTTGCAATAACTTGCTTGCGTTGAAGTGTATAAACTGTAAGAGTTTCTATTTGCTAAGCATGTCTAGGTGCTTCTCACACTGATTGGTGTTATTATGTTGCTATGTTATCAATTTTTTCTCTAAAGCATCATAGGTAGTAGAGAAAAGGTTAGATTTTGTTTTGTTTCTTTCAATTACTTTAAAATTAATATTACATCCTAGATGTCACAAAAATCATCCAAATAACGTTGTGTCGATGAGGTGTTGAAATTGATGGATTAAGAAGTGAAGGACTACGATCCGACAAGAGTAAAGTTTTATTTGTAGACTTAATGGATGAAGATGTTGCAAAAAGCAATCGACCAACCACGATATTTACAAAGACTAGTTGGAATTACATGAGAGGCCAACTAAATGCTAGTACATGATATGATTATTCTCATGATCAATTGAAAAACAAGTTCAATAAATTAAGATGAATCTATAAAGACTTTAAAAAGATATTGAGTGATGTGACAGGAAATGGTTGGGATCCAGCATTATTAGGCACTATCAATCTTGAAGAGAAGCAATGGAACAAACTTTTTAAGATATAATACTTATATATATTTTTTTCATTTTTGATCATCTATATGCGAATAAGAGAGCTAAAAAGTTTTTATTTTCTATAGGTGAATAACAGAACTAAAAAGTTTAAGAAAAATGGTTGCCCACATTATGAAAAGCTCTCGTGAGGATTTTTGAAGATACTGCTACAACAGAGGTAAATGCTTGCCCATCAACCAGACTTATTTTAGATTCTGAAGATGAAAATGAAAATGATGTTCCAAGCAATATAAATTTTGGTGTTCAAGAAAATGATAAAGAAAAAGGCAAAAAAACAAGTTCGAAGAAAGAAAGACGAATTTGATAGTTTTGTTTCTACATTCATAGATGTATATGCTGAGAATGCAAAGAGAAAAAACGGCATCCTTGAGAAAAGATTTTTTGGTTGTACATCTAATCAAGTTGATGAGAACCAAACATCAAGCAAAAAAAATAATCTCGATGAGGAGTTGATGGAATGTTTCAACATTTTAAATACATTGGAGGATATTGATAGAGACGCTTATTCCAAAATACTGAAACTTTTGCACGGAGACCGTGCTTGGAGAAAACTATTTTTTGCGCATGTCCAATTTAAGAAAGAGTGATTTCATAATAGTCTCTAGATGTCATTGTTGCCACGTGCCCAAGATGATATGGAACAGCCGACGTCCTCAAAATGGTTTAGTTTTAAAACAAAATAGGAGTCGCCACCAATCTTTTTACTGTGTGATTAGACACCAAAATAAAGTAAAACCTTTTTCCAATAGAATCATAAAAAAATAGTCTACATAAATTAGAGTTGAGTTTGAAAACCATTTGTGTGTGAGGAAGGTGTAAGCACCCCACAAAACCCATTTAGAAAATGGTGGCCAAATTTTAAATCTTGAATTGAAAATATTCTTTAATTTATTTTAAAATTAATGTCATATTTTACCCCTCACTACACCAATATTTGAAGCAATAACTTCATAAAATAAGTGGAGAGCATTCCATCAATTAGACTATATTTAAGAAAACCGTCTCACCTCAAGAAAGTGAGAAATTAGTATAATTTTCCAAAATCCGTCATAGGAATAGCCTTCTAATAAAGGAATTTTTTTAAAATATTAATTAAAATTATTATTTTTAGATCAAATCTTAGACTATCAAAGATGTGATCTCTCACCTCAAATCTTTGAACGTTGAATTGTATCTATTATTTTGTAAATATTTATCCTCAAACAGACGTACAAATTCCTTAATTATGAAATCTCAAGTTAGTGGATAGAATATTTTTCAATAATACAAAATGAACTACCAACATTCATTGTTCATCTCATTTCTTTTATAAATTTTCACCTAGTTTTCCCAGCCAAATCTAATATTTGT
>JBBPDI010000002.1:14245089-14258551 GCA_037974545.1 Cucumis variabilis
TCTTAAAACTTCACACATAACACCCAAAATCCAAAATAACAAAATTAAAATTAACTAGATAGTTTGGGGTGTTACAAAATTCTACCATTTATTTGGATTCATTTTGTTTTTAAGTTCTCATAGTTGTTGTAGAATAGTAATAATTTTTTTTTAATTTGAATTTTTAACATCGAGAGTTAATTATAAAATTTTATAAAAGACATTTATAAAATAGACAAATAAATAAATAAAAATTGGAGTTAAGAAAAATAAATAAATAAATATTATAGATAGGAAAAAAAATGACAATTTAAATGGGTTGGGAAGGATTTTATAAATTTTACTGAAGTTGATGCATAAAAAGAAGACTTGAAATGGTGGTGGAAGAGTAATTAAATATACATAAATTTCAATCAATACAATCACTAAATACTTTTCCATAATTTCAATAAACTTCCATAAACAGCGACTCCAAGATAAATAGATAAAAAAACCATAATAGCTTAGATAAAGTAAGCAACTTTCCTTTTAACAAAATTATGTAATTATTAAAAAAAAAAGTATAAATGTAATGTTATTCTAAAAAGAAGAAAAAAAAAGGTATAAATATAAGGTTGTATAGAAAGGGAATTATAAATTATATAATGATAGTAATTTTTGTTGTTGAATGTATGTACAATAATTGTTTTGATCATTAGTATTATCCAACAAAATTTAATTTAGATTAGGATCTTAGATTCTTGATTTATAATCAATTCATTTAGATCTCAATTGTCTTCTAACTGTACTACTCATCAATTATAGTATCTTCTTTTTTTTTTATAGTAATTATTAGTATACTATTTTATTTTAGTTATGTTCCATCTCCAATCAATGTGTTTTTTTTTCTCTTTTCATAGTAGATGAAAAAGTAGGCCTCCTCCATTACTCGATGGACTTGATAGTACATAGAGGATCAAATTCAAAATCTCAAAATTTTTCAAATGTTTTTAAATACAGCAAAATAAATTGATTCTATTAATGTCTATGGGTGAGATTTTATAGAAATTGATAAAAGTCTATCGATGTCTGTTATTATTAAAATTTTAAATTTGGTTGTATTTATTTTCTATACTTTTGGTATTTACAATATTTATAAAAAAATTGTTAAAATTTTTTGGAAGAAATAAATTTTTGAGACGATAAAGTAGGTCAAGATGATAATTTTTTTTTTTATATCTATCACACAACCAATTGACAAAAACGATCATGAGTTATTAACACATAAATGGGAACAAAAAGATGTAAAATAGGAAAAAACTCGATAGTTAATACAATCTAAGAACCATTGTTTCTTGATAAAATTCTTATAATCTAGCTAGGATGTAATCTAACCATTTTTTCCAAAAAAAAAGAAGAAGAAGAAGAAGAAGTGGAGGAATTAGTTGGTTTTAAATATATTCAAAGTTTTAAGTTTGGAGGAATACTAACATTTTTATCTTTTTTTTTTTCCCTAATATACTTCTGCATTGAAAAAATTTTAAAAATAAAATATGAAAGTAATGAAAACACGAAAATTATCATTTCAACTTTTAGATCAATGAATTTAAACTACCTATCAAATAGATCATTAATTTCTAAAGTATAAGTTACTAAAACAAGTTAAGTATGAAGACCAAAACCACAAAATGTGCAAACAAGTTAATGCTTTTCAAGATATTTCTTGTGACTCATCATAGAAAGAAGAGTGAAACTATTCACTTTCGTGTCCAAAACATCGTTGGATATATATATTTTGTTGACATTAGTATAATTCTACATTTTAAAAGAAAATAATATTATCAACAAAAGAATAATCCTTGGGTTTTAAAATTGTATTTATAGATATTAGAATCTTAATGGATGAAAGATACTTTTTTTTTTTTTTACATTTTTTTTAAAAGCAAAAAAGTACAACACAGTTATCAAATGTCAACATAGTAGTCTTTGACAATACAAAAGTAAATCTAACAAATACTTTTGAATATTATTTATTGGAACTTAATTTTAAAAAATTCTATACTCAATCACCTTTAATTATAAAAACAATATGCAATTATAATTAATTAAACTTGTGGTGGAAGAATTGTTAAAGACATCTCTTTAAATTCAATCAATACAATTGTTAAACGCTTTTCCATTATTTCAACCAACTTTAATAATATCTCATATGAAAGTTCATCCACAAATAGTTGAAAGTGGAATTATATATTATTTATATTTTAAAAAATTAAACAATTAACTTCCTTTGAAATAATATACAAATATTTTACAAAAAAGAAAAAACAATTCCTTTTTTCTTTTTCATAAAAAAACCCCATCAATACTATCATCGACCTTTCATAAATGTTTCAAGAATTAAAACTAATGTTATAGTAGAAATACGTACTTTAGAATATTAGATGAAAATTTGAGATCTAGAATCATCAATGACGATCTAAAATATTATGAAAATATTGACACATATCATTGTTGTGTTTATATAAAATTTCAAATTTCTTTCAAAATACGAACGTGTGCCTAACGTAGAGTTAAGGACGATTGCATAGCAATTTTAGAAATATTATGAATATTTTGTAAATAAACACCAATTTTGTGTAGATAATAATCTTGATTTACATTATCAATTGTTGATTTGGATATTAATTCACTTATAATTATAGCTTTCTTTTTAATATTTATATAACTATTTTTTAGTATAATGTGTAATAATTTCTTTTAGAAAAATTAAAGTATAAAGTATAATTTAAATTATGTTTGATCTACAATTAAATGATTGTTTGCTTCCATGATAGTATATGTAAAAGTAAAAAAAAAAAAAGAAAAGAAAAAAAAAGTCTCTCACCATTATTGGGTGGACTGAGAAGTCTCTTTTTTGGCTTTAATTCTTCTATGATCCGTTCCATTTTGTTCTTAACTATATGATTATTTCAAAATTCCCTTCATGACATAATTGATTATCATATCTTTGTTTTTACTTTTTACTTTTTCTTATGTACTGTAACTTCATTCTTGATCACATCTTTAAAGTAATTCTGGTATTCTATTTAATAGAAAAAAATATAATATAATATATATATATAGAGAAGGTTTTAATATATAATATTGAAGAAAAGGTTATCTTCATCGATTCTCTTTTATTGCAATTTATTCAAACAGTTATTTTGATACATCCATCTCTTAGTTAAAGATATGTGTGTAAACACTTCAAGTTCAAGGTTTTGATTAAGAATTATCATATCTTCTCACATGCACGACATGACTATATGTCATTCTTGTCTGTCTTGAATTGCTTCTAAGAATGAAGATTATGTATATAAATCAACACGAGTTATTTCAGCATACTTTGTTCTCACTTACAAGTTTCTTAAGAAAATTAAAGTCGTTCAACGTAAAATTGTCTCAAATTCAACTAAGTAAATTTAACTATGAAATTCTTATAATTGAGCCATTAAAAATGAAGTATTTATCCAAACTCGAACATTTTCTTTTGACAACTCCCTAACCAATTACCCAATAATGATTGATAACGAAAATGTGCAATTCGAATAATTACTTGTTTCTTAAAGAACTAGAAATATAATTTGTTTTATAACTAATTTTTCTCTTTAAAAAAATTATGACAATTCAATCTCCTTTTTATTTTTTACTATTAATAATTTAAATAGAATTTAGCTATGTATAATAACATGAAAAAGTATATATAACAAGAATTAAAACATATAAAAATAAACAATCAAAAGTTCCATAATGTAATATAAATAATCTTTTTTAATACAAATAAATCTCCTTTTTTAGATTTATAACTATAAAATAAACAATCATTTAACTTTTTTAAAAAATATTTTTATAATCATTACTCTTATTCACTCATTCTTTTAAGTATCTCCAAGGGTTCTTCAATAAGCTTCATAAACATTATCGATTTTATTCAATGATGAAAAATATTTGAAATAAGTAGTGAAACATCAAACTATATAATAGAAATGAATGCTAAATTAGAAATTATGATATTTTATATTTAATGATAAGTTATCATTATCATACAAAAGTATACTTCACTCTACAAGAAAATGAAACAAATAGTGTAATTCTACACTTCTATAAGATTTTGGGGTCACTCCTCTAATTAATAACATATATTATAAATTTAATTTTAAAATTTTGATTAATTTCAAATGTATCTTTTTTTTTTAATCGTCTATTTGTCGATTTGATCTTTTTTAATATATGATTATATAAGTTTGAAATGTCGATATGAACTGAAATGTTGAAACCTTAATTTTATGAAAATATCGATGAAAATATTGATACAATGTCGATTTCAATTGATATTTTTAAAATTTGTAATAATAGAGAAAAATTAACAAATATATATGTTTATTATTTGTATTTTATTTATAGTATGAATTTTTTCAACGGTACAATAAGAATGTCAATTCATTGTTTATGCGGATGCCAAATTTATTAAAATGTGAAAAATTTGATAAAAATGTCTTGACATAAATTTGATTTCGTGTCAATAACTTTGTCGCTAGGTAGATCTTAAGATTGAAAAAAAAACCTTGAGTTCTTAGATTTTTGGATGAGTTTTTATTTGATCTAAGCTGAGTTCTTAGGTTTAAAAAATACTAGGTTGAATTGGATTTCATTTTATTCTTCATATTTTAACTTCAATATTTTTAAAAAAATGAATTTCAATTAATTATAATTCTTTGAAATTGATTAATAACATTTAGATTTTTTAAAATTTAAAATTTGAAGGTAACATGGCAGGATATATTTATAATTAGCATTCTTTTATAAATTGTGAAAATGTTTAGAATGTCATCTTTCATGAAATATATAATATTGTTATAAATAAAAGTTAAGTTGGAGATAAATTTAAAATTTAGCATTGAAAGTGCCAAAAGTAAAATATATATTAATATATAAAAGACCAAAATAGTAAACCATTTGAGGTTGGCCTTATTTGTAAGTGAAGAGAAAATGTAGATGTGAATGACTATATAATACAATACATTAATAATAAGAAAAAGATAAAGGCATGAATTTTAGTTAAACAAAAGCTGTTTTTATTAGGGCCTAAAAAAAATAAAAAAGAAGAAGAAGAACACATGAGTGGGCTAAGAGCAGAGAACATGGTGTTTTATGCTGTTGTTTAGGGAGAGGGCATCCTTTGATTAAATTAATTACTCAAATTCATATAATATAATATAAAGTAATAAAAGCATAGGTTTAATTTTTTTTTTAATATTTAATAGGCTCTATAACAACTCTGACATTAATTAATTCTAATAATATTGGTCCTTCTACAAGTCAACAACAGTTTTAAGGACACTTTTGGGGAAAAACAAAAGCTGCATTTTTTTATTTTGGGTTAGAAAACCATTGATTAAACCCTTAAATTGTAGGGTCCCCTCCCCTTCCCTTTAAAAGGTTAATAAGCAAAGCATGCCCTATCCCCCCTATCATCATCTATTACTCTTTGTTTTTTTTTGCCTTCAAACTGTGTGGTTGTCCTTTTCCTTTGGGATTTTTATTCAATCTCTGGTTTTGTTTCAACTCTTGTCCTTGTTCTTTTTATTATTCTCTTTCTTTAACCATTCACTTCTCTTTTTCCTTTCTTCTTTCTTTTAAGTTAAGTTAATTATGGTGTATTTGTTCTTATCTAGAAAAACTTAGAATTTGATTCGCTTGATCGATCTAGAAATTTTATTGGCAGGACTTTATTGATTACCAAAAATAATATGAAAAAAGAAATGTAAAGAATGAGACTTGAATTTGAGGATAGAGAGAGCTGGGAGATAGTTTTACCACTGATGTAACACTTGTAATTAGTATTATTTCAATTGTATGTATGTGTAATATAAAGAGTAGAAAGTTGAGAGGAGTTTGGTTCTATGCTAATTCATGGTGCTTGTAAAATAGTTAAAATCGAGTACTTATTGTGAAACATTCTCAATCTACGATTCAAACCAAGATCCTAATGGTCTCAACAACGTTATCTTTGATTGTCTTTGATTGCTTTTAAGAGTGAAGACTATCCACAAACTAACATAAATTTAGAAAGTCATCTAACATAGAATTGTTATAAGCTAAACACACTTGACTTTGGAGTTTTTAGAAATGAGTCACGGAAAAAAAAGGTCGCATCTTGTTAGTATAAGTTGTAACTTTCAAATATTTTAAGTCTTTCTTTACCATACATTTATATTATCAAGAATCCTTCCATTTATAATATACTCATCCTAAACTAAAAAGTGTTACACATGGTTTGATAAAAAAGACCCTTTAGTATGGATTATTATTAAGGAAAATTTTAATTTTTAAAACTATAGGAGCTAAAGTCTAGTTTTCTCGTGAATATAATTTACAAATTTATAATTTAATCTCAATTTTTTGTAAAATTTTAAATGAAAATTAAAGAAAAAGAGAAATGCAGTTTTTTTTAATAAAAAAAACTATAAATATGATATTTTATAGTGTCATTTTTTAAAATACAAAATAGATTAAAATATTTATAAGTTATAGCAAAATTTTGGATGGTATCAATGATAGTATTCTATCAATATAGCATATCAATGACTATGAATGATAGAATTTGCTGTAGGTTGTAAATATTTTGTAAAATTTGCTATTTTTAAAAATATTTTTAAAAATTTTCCTATTTCATATGATAAATTAGAAACTGTATAATAATAAAATATATTATAAATGGTATTACATTGTAATTAATATAACATGATTATAAAAATTTATAAAATAGAACAAATGTTCATAAGTTAATTAGCAAAACAATCAACTTCAATTTGTTTGGTCACTTGAATTTCAAAGATATTGTCACATATATTTTGTAATTTTGTAGCAAAAACATATCCAAAACATTAGAAACAGCACATACAACTCTCTCTCTCTCTCTCTATATGATGTTGTAATACAAATGTAGTTGGAAAGGCTGTTGAAACCATGATTATTGGTACTGTTCATAGATCATAATGTCACATTGGACAATCATTTGTTTTCATCAAAGGGTTAAATTTGAGCTTTTATGGAAGCTTCTTTAGACAAAGAAATTACTTTTATTGGTTGCGTTGAGATAAAAGTTAGAAATATTTCAAACCTTCAAAGAAAAAAAATATAAGAAAACTAAAACTCAAATTTTATTAAATTAATCTTAATTAATACAACCAACTGTGAAAATGAAAGTTTGAATCAAGTTTACTTTAGCTATTAAATTGAAATTATAAAATTTGATGAGTAAACTAGTTTAAATCCTTTCGTTAATTTGGATTTTTCTTTTTGCTTAAAATATTTTAGTTTTGTGATTTTTGAATTATTTTAAACAAAAATAAAATAAAACAAAAAGTTAATAAATGATTAATGGAGGACCAAAATTCATTTACATATGAGATTTTATCATCAAATTATTTGTTCAAAGTTATAAAAATAAATTAGTTTTTTTTTCTTCTAAAATAAAAAAGTAAATAGAAAATAAGTAAAAGGGTAAATATGAATATTAAAAAGAATTACTTTTATTGTTACATAAGTTTATAAAAAAAATTGTCAAATCATAATATTTTTTAAAATAAAAGCAAAGTAGTTTGGTGATGATTTTGTCTATTGATTGAAGTTATTGTCCTAACAAAATTTTAAATGCTATCTTGGGTCAGCATCCATATCTTTACTACCTGCTTCTTACTTAGTTTGACCACACTTTCCCCACTAATATATTGAAATTTTTGCTCTATAAAACTCTCTTCTACTAATTTTGTTTAATTAACTGATCAGAATTTTGTTAAAGGTTTAAAATTTTCTAATTTATCAATTGTTTTAGATCTTTTTTAACATTTTGATATGAAAATTTAGAAAAAAATTACTAGTGAAAAAACAAATAGCACTTTTTAAAAAAGAGCAAGAGTGTTTTAGTATTTGTAAAATGGGAAACATGATATAAAAATAATAAAATTTACTCCAAATCTATAATTTCATCTAAGAGAGAGAGAGTAGAGAGAAATATGATTTTTGTACTTAATGGTTATAAATAAAGCCTATTCTTCTAAGATCACATATAAAAAACAAAACCATATATAACCTTACCAAAACCTAAACACACTCATAATTTTACCAATCTCTTATAATTAGGTTGGTTTGAATGATTCGGGCCAGAGTGGGCTCAGGCCCATGCCATGGGGCCTTCCCTAAAGTAGAAGGAAGAGATAATAAGATTTTTAGCAAAACCTAGCGGTTACTAATTTTTTTTTATCCATTTATGAGTAAAATATATTTTTAAGTATTTGTATTATACAAAAGTGAGGCAAGATATTACACATTCACAATGTATTGGCAAACTCTTGAAATTTTTTAATTAATTTATGATATTTTTAGAAATAATAAGATTTTTTCAATATCTTCTTAATATATGTCTACAATCAAGAACAAATTTTTCACAATTTTAGCATTTAATCAAATGAATCTAACCTTTATTCTTTTAATTAATAAGGCTTATGTTTGAATAAGGATTGGAAATGGTTATGAGAATTTCAATTAATAAGATTCATTATATTTCATAAATTAGCAATTTTTGTATTATTTATATTTTAAATTATTTTAAAAAAATTATTAGATAATACATATGGTTAATAATAATAAAAAAAATAAAATTTTATTGTGCCGAATGTATCGAATAATTATTTCTTCACTTTCAGTTTTTTCAATTTCAATTTAAAATTTTATCATTCCTCAAAATTGTGCATTTAAACAATTTGAATTTAAAATAGTACAATCCCCTAAAATTTTACAATTAAAGTATATCCCATTATTTTATTAAAAATTTATCACTTGCTATTTAATTGATATCCCTAAAATCGTGTGTTAAACATAATTTCAAGATTTTCGATTTATTTGGTTGATATTCTTTATCTATAATCCAAAATAAGTATTAGAAAATTGGATATGACAATTTTAACCGTTCCTAATCATTATATTACATCATATTCCAAAAATAATGTTCGCATTTTCGTATTATTTATATTGCAAGTTATTTTCTAAAAAAATTATAAGATAATACATATTATGTATGGTTAATAATAATTTAAAAATAAAGTTTTATCATTTCCACAATTGTGCTAATTATGATTATACACTTATTTTGGTTGGTTTTTATAGTCTTCGTGTATTTGCAAACTAAAATTTTAACTAATTAATGATATTTTCGGGATTGATCAGATTTTTTCAATATCCCCTAAACAGATGTCTATACTTCATAACATATATATTTTTTATTTTTAGTATTTAAATCAAGTAACTTTTATTTATTTAATTCATAAATGTTATGTTTAATAATGATTCCCCTTAAAAAAAAATGGCTAACACATTTTCAATCTCATTAGATTTCATAATATTTTGAATTTAAATATTATATTGTATTCTTAAAATAATGACAAACACTAATTCAATAATTTTGTATGATTTATATTTCAAATTATTTTAAAAAAAATGTATAGATAATACATAGTACGTATCGTTAATAAAAAAATGGCTATGAAAATTTCAACCATTTCGTAATTCGTTATATTTCATAATATTTTGATTTCAAATAGTACATCATATCCCTAAAATAATATAATAATAAATGATTAATAATAATTTATAAAACTCATCCTCTACAATTGTGCTAATTATGATTATAATTTTTTTTGTTAGTTTTTATTAAAAAAAATTAATGTATTGTGTCTCCTGAATCGAATAATTATTTTTCCACACTTTGTTTTAATTACGTAAATATTTATATTTATTTTAATTAGATTTTTTTAAAAAATTTTGTATGCTACTGTGTTGGCTTTCTTTACGTCATCTTTAACATATTTGTGATGGCTTTACAACGGGTAAACATTGTGGTGGATGGTAGATTGAATTGTCCCGATATATTGATTACCGTGTGGTTGATGTATATGTTCCTTTATCAGCTTCGTTTCAAGTTTAAAGACTGAAAGAGGAAGGAAAGTGCAAAAGAACCTAATTACGAAGTAAATTGATGTGAAGCCATGTGAAAGTCTGTGCAAAAGTGGTGCGAAAGATCTGGAATTTCATAATGCTGAACTTGTAACGTTGGCAACCTTCTAGTTTTGCTATGGATGTTTGTCGAACATAACCCTGGATTTTGTTTAGAGGTCATTAGCTAGGCAAGGATGGCTTTTGATACAGCGCATAGAAGGAATTTACCAAGTTGCTGTCTTTGGCAACTTGCTCATATTTCTTTACACAGGAAGGTAGGTTTTCCTGCCTTCGATAAGTTGAACATTTTAGTAAACACTTTCACTCAAGCAGCTTGAAGTAATTATGTGGATGGAATTATTGCCAACAAAGGTTAGGTGGAGCTTTCCATTAATGGCAATATGTATATCTTTATGTTTTTTTGGAGTAAATTATATTTTCATGGGATTTAATTATACGTGCGATTTGTTATTTAATTACAGAGTATTGAGTTTTAAGGATTTCAATTTGAGGCATTATTTTATCTATTTTTTTTCCAGATTTTTTGTTTTGCTATTCTAACAATTTAAAAATAATTTTACTATTTTTCTAAAATAAATCTCTTAATTTGTCATTCTCTTGTTAGCCTTAAAAGTAATCACCCTAAAATACCTAATCACTCAACTATTTTAGGTACATACTTTTGAATTTTGAATATTTTTACATTTTTGAAATCAATACCCTAAACATCCTAACACCTTCCTGTCTTTCGGAGATGTGAACTAAAATGATATATATATATATATATATATATATATATAAAAGTTCCCAATCATTTACTTTTGAAATATGTTATATAAGGGAAATGGATTATTAGTTATTATTGTATCAATTCAGTATGATTAAGCACTTGTGTTTGGAGGCACCCACATGCCCAAGACGATTCTAGAGTAGACAAAAAAAAAAAATCAAAATTTATTTTTAAATTAAAATGAATGTTTAAAATTTATTTTGATTGGTTTTTTTTAATCAACATAAATAAATTAACTCATATAAAGATGTATTTATGAATAATGTCGAAGTTAGAGATTCGTTCCATCGAAACATGTTTGTCAAAATAAAATCAAATCAATGTAATGGTTATCCAAACCAACCATCTTTACAAAGGTGTGATGCTTTGTATTGGATCTTCACTCATTTCATTATCTCTATTTTAAAAAAAAATATTTTTGAAGCACATCTAAGAACGTAAACACAAACAACGCTACAAAGAAGCATCACAAGACATTACTAATTCATACTACACAGAATGAGGAACATAAAATAATGAAAAATTATGATCTTTCAAAGCTTTACATGCAACATAATGCATCAATGAATACGATGAACATAAGAAAACATTTTATACACCCATATTTCAATGACCCGTTCCTTAGCCTCTAGTAGAGGCTAAGGAATATACAACAATATATAACACCATTCAACATATTAATAACTTCCAAGTAATCAAATTCATTTGAGATATATGGCTCGAAGAAATAGTGTCTAATCTAGAACAAATGTATCATTGCTTTAAAAAGTTTATAATAACTTCGTTGCATCGGAAAATAACGAACTTCAAACCAGACATACAAACACGTCTCAAATGGCCTCAAAGCACATCCAATCCAAATGCACGAGTTTGTAGTAGGGATTCAAGTAGGCTATCATGATTTCTATTTTAAAGTTAATAAAAGATAGTTATAATATATTAATTGAATTTGGGGAAGAAAACAAAAAGAAAGCCAAAATAAATTAGGGTTTAAATGAAAAGAGAAAAATGGATATATTTTCGTTTGGAAGTCTCGTGAAGCCTTCCCATGTCCATCCAATTTCTCTTCACGGGGCCTTTGGTTATCTCACTCTTTCTCACTTCTTTTTTTTCTTCCCATTATTTAATACATTTTTTTAAATAAATAAATAAATAACCATCTAAATTTAAAATTAAAAAAGTTAATTTGAACATAATTTAACTATTAAATATACATGTAGTTTGGTCTCTAGTACATGAATCACCTAACCTAATTCTCTGTGTGATGTTACATAACTTGAGGAAAGTGAAGCAAATGAACGTTAGAATGTTTGTATCCTCAGAAGTTAACGAGTCTTATAATTGTTGGAAGATTAATTTTATTCTTAGCTTTTTGGAGTCTAAAATCTCTAAACCTTTTAAACGATGAAAAATCCTCTATTTATAAAGTTACTATGTGGACTTAATGAAATTTGAGCTTGATTGATCCATGGTCCCGATCCTTAAGTTCCTCTAATTGAATTTGGATCTTAGTTGACTTTTGTTTCAAGTAAAGCCTATTTTTCTAGGCCAATTGGACTTGAACTTAAATAATGTTGGACCATATATATTTATTCGATCCAACGGTCATGACAAAAACATATGACATTATCAGGGAACCTATCAATTCTTATGTTGAACTTCAACTTGATACACATGTTAACTTTTAATTAGTCATGAATTTGATAATTTATAACTTTGTCAGTAATTTAAAGATTAAATGTGGTGATTGTGATTGTGATTGTCCAAACAACTTTCATTCGACATATATATCATCAACTAAGGTTCAAATTATCTTACTTCAAACAAATATTATATTAAACGTTTTTTTTTTATAAAAAGTCCTCAATTCATTATTGTCTACTTGGATTAAACACACATGATTTTTTTTTGTTGTTTAATTTGCTTAGTAAATATATTTATATTAATGGATAAGTTAGAGCTCATACACCATAATTTTTCCCACTTCTATATGCTAAGAGAAAGTGGAAAATGTGAAAATGAGTGTTCTTAATTTACGTCTATTTTTATATAATAAAACGAAAAAGAAAATGATCTACTTTTTTGCTATCAGTATCAAACTTATGAAACCATATAAAATGTAAATATGTCGATAAAAAATCAAAAAAAGAAAGGATTGTTTTATAAAAACTACCCCACCAATAACAACCAATAGCTATATAGGAAAGAGAAAAAAAGAAATGAAACTGAGTAATGGGATGGATGCCCTCAACAAACCACATTCTTCCAAATCCAATTCACGAGAACTTAACTTGTGGCTCTTCTTTCTCCTCCTTTCTCTTTCAAAAACTCATAAACTCATATATAAATAAACACACACATATACATGTATATCAAAATCTCCAACCTCTCATATAATTCACATACAAACACAGACAATAACAAACCAAAGTTTTCTAGCTACACTCACACGATGGAGATGCCTCAAAAGGTGACGGTGATGGCCGTGTTCATATTGGTTGGCCTAGCAGGAATATCAATAGCAATGGAAATTTGTGGCGTCGACGAGGATGGTCTCACGGCATGCAAGCCATGGGTAACGAAACCGTGCCCTGTCGAGATGCCACCGGCTGCTTGTTGCAATAAGCTCTCCAATGCTGACTTTGATTGCTTTTGCAAATATAAGAACTCAATGTTGCT
>JBBPDI010000002.1:14259398-14273479 GCA_037974545.1 Cucumis variabilis
TATATATAATTTTTTTTATCTAAAGCAGTTTGATTCGATTTTAGTTCAGCTTTAACATCTTAAACCGAACCAAGCTGCATAAAAAATAGTTTTTTTTTAAATTGAAACCAAATCAAACCACATGTATTCGGTTTTAGTTTGATTAGTCATTCGGTTTGATTTTTAATTTTATTTTGAACACCCCTAGTGCTTCTAGCTCACAAGAGCTTAAAAGGTGAAAGACAAAAAAAAAAGTTGGACTACGTTATGACTTGATCTCTATATTATAAAGGGTATGTAGGCAGCTTAAAGGAAATTTTAAGTTTAGTCTAGTAAAAAAAAAATCTTGAACTAAGTTATGGATTGATTCTTTTCTTCAAAGGATGTTTGTCTCTACTAAGGAATTATAACAAATTGGAAGCAAATTCCTAAATTTAAGATGTTCATCCCTAGTAATAATATGCAATAAATTGAAGATGTACACTAATTTGTATAAGACTATATCGAAGTTGAGTGCATGCAAAAAAAGGAGCCTTAAAATCAAAATCTCAGAAGCTTTATCGATGATTCCTCATATTCCAGCTCAGAGGTTTCATCGATGATTCCTCATATTTAAGCTCAAAGGCTTCATCGATGATTCCTTATATTCAAGCTTAGAATCTTCATTTGACACCTTATATTCAAGCTTTATGGCTTCGTCGATGTTGCAGCTCCACCACTCCGAGAGGATGACAATGGTGCAACTTCGAGAGAACGACGATTGTGTAACTCTACCTTCACCTCTCTAAGATAACGACGACGGTGTAGCATCATCTCTGCCTCTCCAAGAAGATGCCTACAATGCTAAAGCTCCACCTCTGTTTCATCTTCAATATGTTGCAGCTGAGAGGATTCATATTTATCTTCTTCCATGTGCAACAACCGAGAGGATCATCATCTTCATCATCTTTCATGTACTACAGTCAAGAGGATTCATCTCCATCTTCTTCCATGTGTTATAATCGAGAAGATTCATCTTTATCTTCTTCTATGTATTGTAGCCGAGAGAATTCATCTTTATTTTCTTCCATGTGCTGTAATCGTGAGGATCATTATCTTCATCTTCCATGTTCATCTTCTCCCATGTATTGCAGTCGAGAGGATTCATCTTCATCTTCTCACATGTGCTGCAACCATGAGATTTATCTTCATCTTCTCTTAGGTGCCGCAATCGAAAGGATTCATCTTCATATTCTTTCATGTGCTGTACTCGAGAGGATCATCATCTTCATCTTCCATGTGCTGCAGTCAAGAGGGTCATCATCTTCATTTTTCTTGTGTCGCAGTCAAAAGGATTCATCTTCATCTTCTCCCATGTGTCATAGCCAAGAGAATTCATTTTTGTCTTCTCTCATGTGTCGCAGCCAAGAGCATTCATCTTCATCTTCTCCTATGTGTTGCAACATAGAGGATTCATCTTCATCTTCTCTCAAGTGTTGCAGTCGAGAGAATTCATCTTCATCTTCTCCCATGTAGCTGAGAGAATCATCATCTTTATCTTCCATGTGTTGCAGCCAATAGGCTTCTCCATCTTCAAGCTTGGTGTAATCCATCATAAAGCACAAGTCAAAATAATGATAAAGTCAAGTGTACTTTCATCTTTAATCAAGGTCGGTGTGCTTCATCTCCAAGGTTTAACACCCTTGTTTCAAAAAAAGGAATAAGTTATTATTAGAAAAAAAGAAAAAAATGATTTTGGTGAGTAAAAAAAAAGTAAACAAAAAGAAATGAAAAATGAAAACAAAAAAGAGAAAAAAAAGAGAAAGAAAGAACAAAAAAGAAAAGAAGAAAAAAGGAAGGAAAAAAACAAAGAGAAAAAAAAGGAAATTGAAAACAAAAAAGGAAAAAAAAAAAGAGAAAGAGAAGAAGAATGAAGAAACTCGATCGTTTCTATTAGGGAGGTGGATTTGACAACAAAATCCCGATCGTCCCCTAGTAGAAGTTGGATCGCTGACGACGAAGAAGAGCCAAGATGACAGATCATTCCCATTAGGAAAGTGGATATGACTGCAAAAGCCTGATCATCCTCTAGTAGAAGTTGGATCGTTGATGGCGAAGCAGAACCTTGATGTCCGATCGTTCCTACTAGAAAGATGGATCTAACGATAAAAGCCCGATCGTCTCATAGTAGAAGTTGAATCGCTGACTGTGAAGTAGAGCCAAGATGCTCGATCGCTCCTACTAGAGAGGTGGATCTGAAAATAAAAGCCTGATCGTCCATTACTAGAAGTTGAATCGCTAACGGTGAAGCAGAACCAAGATGCCTGATCGCTCCTACTAGGGAGGTGGATCAGACGAAAAAAGTCCGATCGTCCCTTAGTGGAAGTTGGATTGTTGACGGCAAACCACAACCAAGATGCCTGATAGCTCCTATTAGGAAGGTTGATCTGACGGTAAAAGCCTGATTTTTCCTAATAGAAGTTGGATCGCGACGATGAAGAAGAGCCAAGATGCCCAATCGTTCCTACTAGGGAGGTGGATCTGATGGTAAAAGCTCAATCGTCTCCTAGTAGAAGTTGGATCGCTGAAGGCAAAGCAAAACCGAGATGCCTGATCGTTCCTACTAGGGAGGTGGATCTGACGATAAAAGCTCGATTGTCCCCTAGTAAAAGTTGGATCAGTGAATGCAAAGTAGAACCGAGATGTCTGATCATTCCTACTAGGGAAGTGAATATGACAACAAAAGTTTGATCGTCCCCTAGTAGAAGTTTGATCGTTGACGGCGAAGCAGAACCAAGATGCTCGATCATTCCTACTAAGGGTGGATTTGACGGCAAAAGTTCGATTGTCCCTAGTAGAAGTTGGATCGCTGATGGCAAATAAGAAACAAGATGCCTGATCGTTCCTACTAGGGAGGTGGATTTGACGACAAATGTCTGATCGTCCCCTAATAGAAGTTGGATCGCTGACGGCAAAGTCACCCCTATAAACGATTGCAGGAAGAAAAAGAAAAAGAAGGAAGAAAAATAAGTTCTTATCTTTAGCTTCTGAAAATAAAAAGGAGGGGGAGAGAAAAAGAAAGAAAGAAACGACAAAAAAAAAGAAGAAAAAAAAAAGAGGAAGAGAGAAAGGGAGAAGAGAAGTTTTTCATACCTTTCTTTTGCTAGATGAGAAATAAATAGTTAAGGTGTGAGTCTATTCATACCTTCTCATCATTATGGATCTTGGATGACCCAATCGATTATGGCAAATTACAAATATGTCATGGTTCATGAACTTCGGATTCATTGTTGCATATGTTTGAATTACTCTTATATGAGTATAATATAATCTAGAATAAGTATACAACTTTTCTAATATACGTTTTTCATTTGAGACTGTAGATATAATATAAAGATATTCTATTCCATTCTTTCTATCAATCTCAATATGATAACCATTGTAACGTATATCTTTAAAACTCAATAGATTTTTCTTTGATTGACTAGAGAACAATGTATTATCAATTATGAATTGTGTTCCTTTAGGCAAAATAATATTTGTTTTTCCAAACCCTTCAATCAAGTTTGTATAACTTGATATTGTATTGATTTTTGCTTCCTGCATTGTCAATTTGAAAAAATATTTTCACTTGTCAGTATTGTGTGTGTAGTTGCACTATTTGCACCAGACATAACTTAAAAAACTTCATTGCTCATTTTAAAGTTATTCAACATAAAAAATTATTCATGTTGCTTCATTTAAACAAAATAATTACAATCAGAAAAACTTATATATATATATATATAAATGAGATAAAAAAACATTAATTATTAATTCATCAATAAAGCACTTGCTATTTTATCAAATATGATAATATCTTCAGGAGATTTAAAACTTTACCACATCCAAATTTGTCATATTAGATGGATCAAATATATTATCAGTTTGATATGCAAAATCTACTTCCACATTTTTCTCTTTTTCTTGTGGAGTTTGTCTTTTATGATCATATTTCATGTGGTAATTCTTTTGAGATTTGGATGATTATAACGACCAACCACGAAAAATAGTTACTTCTTATTTTACTGTGGTTATAACAATCGTCAGATTCACAACATTCACTTCAGGGAATGAGATTGTTCCAATTGGGCAAGATCGATTATTTAACATTCACTTCAGGGAAATGATGTTTCATTAGCCAATTGATGGTTATTATTTTTCAATCAATAACTTGTTATATCATTTAACCACGAGAAGAAATTAAGTACATAAATTCTTCAAAATATTTATCTCGATATTGCTACTGCAGGAGCATATCTGAAATATAGAACAATTGCTTTTTGATGATCATATTCTTAACGACATTTCAGTGTATCACACTTTCATGATAAATAATTATTACTATTAGTATCAAACAGTAGAAATTTAATATATATCAAACATGGAAAATAATATTTAATTTATTATAACGAGTAGGAAAAAATCGACATACCGTTAGGACAATCGTAGAAGATGACCTACCTTCGTGGAGGAGACAATTGGATCTCGTGCTGATAACATGTTGTGAAAACGGGGCACAACCGAAATATGGAAGCCGAAAAACTATAATATTAAAATAATAAAATATAAAATATAATATAAATAATATAAAGAAATGAAATAAATTAAGAAATTAAGAAAATTATAAATTAAGAAAACTTTATTTATTCTCCACTTTTTCCCTTTTTAATTGAATTCTCATCAATATTGTTCATACTTACAAACCCACCAAATGTCACTATTTATAGGCAATTTAGAAAATATAAGGTAAGTTACATAGCCACTAAAGGTACTCGTCTTATAGATACATAACGTGAGTGTTGGATGATTGATGAGAAGACATGGCTATATGGCCACTTAAGTACACTGATGAACACCTACATTATTAGATTAATAATTATAATAATATAAAATTATTGATTTTTCTTTTTTTCTCTTTCAAAAAATTGATTTGATCGTTTATTATTATTTGAAATTACTTGTAACAAATTGAAGAAAAAGTATAATAATCCTTTAGGCAAAGGCCCAATCTAAGAGAGATTCAAAGACTACAGTTTCCTTTTTGTCCAAAATCTAAAAAACTTTTGATCTTCATCACTCTTTTCAATTTGAATCATTTGTTTTCCGAAGTAAGTTAGGTCAATTTCCCTTTTCTTTCCCTTCTTTTTATTAAAAGTTTTAAAACCAAATGATTTGACACTTAATAATTCAAGACTCAATAATAAAGTGTGCTTAAATAATTTCTTTTAAATAATGGCAATTAAATCACTAATTAAAGCTTGAGGATTATGTAACTTTGGTAAGAATGTTTTAGTACCCAAAACAAATATTGATTTTTACATTACCTCTAAGCTATTTTATTAAAGTTAAAAGAAGTTTGTGTATTACTTAAAGTTATACATCCTAATAATTTATGTTGTCATGTTGTTGGGAAGATTTTACATGAAAGGGTTCGTCAAATATTTCAATTTTAATTTTTTTTAATGTATAAGGGCGATGCTCGTCGATTACATGCATTTTTATATGCTAAGGAAAGCTAGAGAATTTGATAGTAGAATTATTCAACTTATCAAATATGAAACTATAATGATATATATTTATAAAATAGAGTTTAGCCTAGTTTTTTTTTTCTTTTTTTTATATTTCCTTTGGTAATTTGTTTATCTTATAACTTTAATTTTGGTTTTTATATGAGATTTATTGATTTTGACGAGGTTTAAACATGCTCTATAAAAAATCGAGCTCCTTTATAAGAGTCGAGGTGAAATGGGAGTTGGGTTCCAACTCCCCCACCCTTTGACACGTCATGATTTTATCTTAGTTTCGATTCTCTTTTTCTCTTATTGATTAAATTTATCCTTTTAATTGAAAATGATCACGCTATCATAAACAACTATGGGCTAAATTTGTAATCTAAAAAGTTAGATTGATAATAAATTTCAACCAAACTTCTAAATTTGAGATCAATTATATAAATTTTATGTTAATTGAACTACACATTATTACTTTTTTTTCTCTTTTTAAATTAAGCATGTTTAATTTTGAAGTTTATGTATTGATCCACTTAAAAAGAAAGTGTACATCTTGTTTGGCATGGGTAGTAATTAACTTTCAATTTTTTTTATCTTTTTTAACCATACTTTTATAGTTTCATGGTCCCTCTGATGTCATATGTACCTAGCCCTAACTTGAGTGTTATAGTTTTTATTAATGATTAAAAGTTCCAACAAGTAGCACAATCATACACTTATTAAAATTGAAAGGACGATAGGTATGAAATAAATTTTGTAAATTTTAGACATGAAACTAGAAATAAAGTAAATTGTTGGGAAAAAAAAAGCTATGTGTTATAACTTTTAATAATTATTATATAAAATCTTGAATTGAAATGACAAGTAGATATACTATAGATATAAACTTATTAGTGAAGAGCTCTAGTTTGCATTATGGGACTATGAACATCATAATTAGAAGATAAATTATTATCATGTGGATAATAAGATATATGTTTTCAAAACTTTCATGAATAAAGAAAATATATGTTATTCAAAAGATCAATGTGAGCTTAACTCTTTAGATTAGTGAAGAGGCATTATTATTATTGTTGTTATTATTATTTCTTTTAGGGTTAAAATTCATTATTATTGGTTGTACCACTACAATTATTATTATTGTTATTATTATTATATCTTATGAAAAGACAAAACTATACTAATTATTGATGAGAAATAATTAATGTCACACCAAATTAAAAAGCCTCCCAACAACATGCATGACTTTCAATCCTTTTGCAATCTCTCTTGTCTATTTTCTCCTTTATTTTTCTCTTTTTTTCTTCTTCTTATTCTAGAGATTAATTCTTTGGATTTGAGTAATTGCAAGGTATGAAATGTATTCTTTCAAAATATAAAAAAAATATTATAATTCAATGGTTTTTTCATAAATTATTTGAGCTAAATACATATAACTTAGTCCACAAGGAAGTAAAGGAAAATAGTTTCAACTGTGGGAGAGATTATATTTTTTTTAAAAAAATTCAATAAAAATGTTAAGTCATTTACATTTTTTTTTCTTTGTAGTCATCGTCTTTTTTTTTTCTTAAAAAAAAAGTGTTAGTCATTTTTTAAGGAAACAATTTACCATTTTTTTAAAAAAATATTTTGTTATATTTAAGAGTTTACTATATATAAATGTGAGCGAACAAAGCAAATCGAGTCAATTTAAATATGCATAATCATTAAATAAATAGAATACGATCTATTTTAAAACATAAAAGATAAGGAAAATACATTATCCTAGGTAGGTTTGAAAAAATTATTCATTTTTTTCGTAAATATCTTTTAATTCTCGTCAAATTTCTTTTTTTAAAAGCAAAATTCCTAGTCAATTATTAGAAAATAGGTTTCATTGTTAAATTTAAATTTTGTGAAAACTACTTATACATTTTTTTAAGAAAAGCGAGATAGATTATAAAATTAAAATTTATTTCAATGACTCAATCTAATATTGATTATTTGGTGTGTTGAATTCTATAATTAAATAAGGGTTTGTGATGACAATGAAAAAAAATTATGACTGAGCTCATAGTATTTGATTGTAAAGATCAAAGAGGTCTAAATATCAAAGAACGAGTATCTTTTATATCCTAACCTAAATTTTTGGGTTAGTAAATTTACTGAACTAGCCAACTCAATTAGGGAAGCATACAAAATGAGAGACAATAAGGCATGAGAGAACAATCAAAGCTAAATTTATAGAATTATTAATTGAGACATGAATGATTAAAATGTACCTTAACAAAGTAACCTCCAAATTGTTGGCAACAATTTGATTTGAATTGAGAGAGATGAAACATGTTTGTTTATAACTTAAAAGAAGAGCTTCTTTTTAGGTTCAAAACGTATACCGTTGGCTACTTTAGTGGAAAAGAACAAATGAATTTTTAGAGAAAATTAGGGTTTGACTATTCCATTATACTGTATATATAGTTTTATAAAAACATAGATCACATCTACTAGATCAACGACTAATAGGAAATTAATTCCTAGGTTGTGGCCACCATGGTTCGAACCCATGACCTCTTAGTTAATTTTTTATTTTTTTACCACTAAGCCAACCCACGATGATTACAACACTGTTTCTGTTTAATAAAGGCTTATATGTCGATACATTTTTGGCGTCGTTATTTTCCAAGTCACAATATATATTATTTGACATATAAATTATAGATATTATAGATAAATTAAATACATGATTCAACTTTACCCAAATATGTTTAGAAAGATTTTTTTTATTGATAATAAAAAAAATGTAAATTACATTCTTGGTAAATGTTTTACAATAATCCAAAAGATAAATTAATAATCTAATCAAACTAACTCATAAATGGGCATCGATTGATCTCATGGTCCATGGATTCTTTAACTACCTGCAAATTTGGTGAGCTCCTTCAAACGGCAGGTGAAGAGCTTGTGAGAGAGAGGGAAAGTTGTGAAAAGCGTTTGCGAAGAGGGAGAAACATCGTCGGAGAGCATTTTTGAGAGAGAAAGACAGCGACGATGTGAGATGGAGTAAGATTTTTTTCAGTCGTGGTTCACAAGAGGGATGAAAGCGTCATATTGTTTTTTTTAAATAAAAAAATGTACAAATGAAGAAACACATTGGTTTTTTATTAGGTAATTTTTAATGACACATAATTTATGTTGTAAATTAACAATGAGAAAATTGTGTCAAGAAAACTCAATTTGTGTCAACAAAATTATGTCAAGAAAACACAATTTGTGTCGAGCAAATGTGTCACAAAAATTTTCACATTTTTATTTTTAGCGACACATTTTATTCTCCCACCTCTTTTTTCTTGATTTCAAGTGTCATTAAAATTCATATTTTTAAATAAATTTATTCGACGACAGTGACTAGATTGGTGGGTTTGATGGCGAAGACTTGTTATGACGACAACGACGACAATGTCTGGAGTGTCAAATCGACGACGGCAAGTGGCATAAAATTGGAAGACAAGGGTTATTCACAACGACGCGGTTGTCCACTTAGTTTTAATTGTGTGAGGGACGAGAAATAATAAATTTTGTAATTTGGGGTTTTTTCATTTGGAAACCTTTTTAATGACACAGAAAAATTGTCGTTAATTAACACGCAAAAAATTGTGTCAAAACAAATTAAATTATGTCAATAGAATTTTGTCAAGAAATAATCCATATTTTTATTTTCAACGACACAAGTTACCTCACCCCACCCCTTTTTTATTTTCAATGACACAATGTCTTGATTAGTAGTGTCATTAAAACTCATTTTTCTAGTAGTGAATCTTAATCACAAACGTAATTGAATTGTTACTTTTTATCACTTGTTTACATAAGATGATGAACTTACATGTCAGCATAAATAGTAATTAACAAAACAAATATAATAAAATGGAGCAATGTTTTTAGACTACCACTAACTCTATTATATGTTTCCGAAAATTGTATAAGTTGTGGCTCAAACTTAAGAAGGGGACTTGGGGGACTTTTGTGAACCAATCGTTTTTTAAAATTTTCAATGAACTTAACCTTGACCCTTGGTGATATTTTGTTAGGTTTTGTTTAATTACATCGGTGGCTTCTGAATAAAAGTTTGTCTAATGAAAATGTTATCTGATAAAATACTTTTCTTATTAGTTAGCTAGGTTTCCTTGGTTGTCGTTATTTTATAATATCATTCTTTTTTAGTGTAAGGTTGTTTTGGAAGTTAGGGTTGCTCTTTGTGGTTGTTATATGTGCATATTTAAAAGACTTTTAGTCTACCTAGCTAGGGTTGGCTATTGAATTTGTTTTTAGAATAACTTTGTATTACATCGTTATAATTGTTTCGTTTGTGTGTTTAAACTAATAGAGCACAAGAGATATACTCCTACTTACTTACTATTCTTCATTCATCATGGTTCTTCTAAAAAGGAATTCTTTGAGGTTAGAGAAGAGCCAAAGTTGTTCAAGCAAATGGGACTTTGCATTAAGACTAGGCAAAAATATAATTTAAGTGAGAAAGAGTCTCACACCTTGAGGGCTCAAGGTTTTTGGAGACATAAAGTCCTTGTCTTAGAGAGAGTCTAAGAAATCTTCATTGATTGAGTGATAGAAATGTTTAGGAGTCATCTGTAAATGTGTTAACATTACAGATAAATACTATACGTTGTAATTGTTTATCATTAATATTAGTAAAGTTATCTTTCCTAGAACACACTGTCCCCAGATGTAGATGACTTACACTGAATTAAGTTACCAATCTTCTATGTGTTCACTTTCTTTTCATTTAGAATGTTGTAACTTTGTAGGTAACATAGTTATCATGTATCAACCAACTCTATTCTTATTTTCAATAATCATTGTTCTATGACATCTATCACTTTTTTTTTTCTCAGTAAAACTTCCAATCACATCTATTAAAAATACTTATCTTGTTCATTATTGTAATGTCCAAGCCCAGGAATCCGAATCTAGATTTAGCAAATGACCGTTCTGGCATTATTTTATGTGTCCTACGATCGGACAACTTCATTCTTGCTTGTCTTAAAAGTTTATTAGAGTGAAAGTCATCTCCACAAACTAACATGGATCCTTTCAATATGCTTTGTCCTCACTCACATGCATCTTGGAAAAATTCTCAAAAGATTCACCCAACATATAATTGATCCAAGCTAATTACACTTAAATTTAAAGTTTCTATGCACTACAAGAAAATATGTATTTCTTGACGCACAACACGGACGTCGGGATGAGTACTGACGTCGAGAGAAAAAACTTCTCTTGACACCGTAGAAGCTCCATCGAGAAAGGTTGACAATTTCGACACGACATAAGGCGACGTTTATATAAGGTAATTTATTAAAAAAAATTAAACAACGACGTCAGAAAAATTTCAAATTTTTTTAATAAATTAAACTTGTCTCGATGTCATTATGCATGACACCAAGAAAAGTTTAAATTTTTTTAATATATTAAACTTCTCCTGATGCTGTTATGCATGGTGTTAGAAGAAGTTTATAATTTTTTTAATATATTTAATTTCTCCTGACACCATTATGCATGACGTCGAAAAAAATTTATAATTTTTTATATATATTTAACTTCTTTCGACACCATGCCTAATGGTGTCAAGAGTTCCTCTTTAAAACTCATTTTTAAGATCTATAGACTTATTTCAAATCAGTCAAAAACGAGAGAGAGAGGGAGACACCCCAGCCAAAAAACGACAGAGAGGAAGAGATTTCAAAATCTCGTTGTCGTCCACCATCCGATCTTCGTTGTTCGGTCGTCACCTTTGTCCGTTGTTCGGTCTTGACTTTCGTCTGTTGTCCCTTATCATCGGCAAGCCATTGTTCTTCATTTTCTTTTTCTTTATTTTGCTTTAGGGATTAATTGCTTTAGAGATTTTGGAATCTTGCCATTGTCCATCGTTCGGTGTTCACCTTTTTGTTTGTCATCGAGTCTTCACCTTCGTCTGTCGCCCCTCGCCACCAGTAAGCCATTGTTCTTCTTTTTGAGGAATTAATTGTTTTTTTTTCTTTATATACCTTCCAGGTATTTTTTTTAAATAAAGGATCTCTCAATACCATATATACAACGTCAGGAAATGTATATAAAATCTCTCGACATCGAATGTTGTGCGTCAAGAGAGCTTCTTCGAACAATTTTTTTTGACCCAGTCCCGACGGTCATTTATGCGTCAAGAGAGGATCTCCCGACGCTTTTCGTATAACTCCCTACACTTTTGTGCATCAGGAGATTCCCTTGTCTTGTAGTGATGATCGAGCCACCGAAAAGGAAAGTGGATCTTACTGGTATTGTTGGTGACTTTCAATTCTTTTAAGTTTTTCTTAATTATACTTTCATATCCTCAGGATCCATTTCATTTAGATGTGATCTCGATTCATTCATGTCCACCTTCTATACTTGAACTGTTACAATCATATTAACTAAAAGAATATATATTCTATCATCGGTAGAAAAAACCACTAGTTCTCTCAATAAATTAGAAAAAACCACTAGTTCTCTCAATAAATTTTAAGTTGCTTTAGTCAAAAGATGATTTTTTCAGAAAAAAAGAATTGCCTTTGTGTTTGCACTTTGAACATTTGACATTGTTCCTACTTAGGCTACATTGGAACATGAAATAATTTAATTAGTATTAATTAGTTTCAACACACTTAATACTAATAATAATGGAATGTTGAACACATGTTTGTATGGTGAATGTTAATTAAGTCACAATACATCACATCCCATACATAATTCTAATAATAAAAAACAAATCGAAGCTGTATATATATAACTTAAAGTTTACATAATTACAACTCGTATTACAAATTTCTAAAACTAAATAAATATATTAAGCTTAAATTTAAAAAACGAAAGCTATAATTTTGTCATTGTTAATATTTATTTAGACTCAGTATACTTAACATCAAGCTAATAAATATGATTAAGCATTTCACCTTTTAAACCAGGTCTTGTAAATGTGAAGGTTAGATTTGAAAATTTTGCACTATATTAAAATTTTATTAACATCATCATAATTTCAATATTCAATTTTATATGTCATCCATCAACATTAATGAATATTGTCATTATGTACCATAAAATATCATCAAAGTATAAGAAAAAGTCTCAGAAAAAAACATCACTAACATTGTTTGTGGAATTCTTTAAGTACTACCATCTCATGAATGATACCTATCATCAAAGTATGTTCATGTTAGCATTCAAAAGTATTACACTAATTACTTAGTAATGTAAATGACTTTTGTAGTAATATTTATACGATATATCAAAACTTTTTTATTTTTAAGAGTGCATTTGATCATCTACATTTAACTATTAGACTACGATCTAATTGACAAAATATGAAACGGTTATCTAAAGTTAAAAGAACTGTGATTTTCTGTATATTAATCACATATTGTTGAACTAATAAGAAAGAAAAAAGAAAAAAAAAATTGTGATGTTCATTAGTTTTGTTTGGTACCATAAGTTTTATGATTATCCTAAGAAGATAAGCAATGTGGTGATGGCCTCAGAGCATTTTCAAAGATGCTTATCTGGCATTTAGTTCACATTTTCCACGCGCTTCAATGACGCGTGTCCTATTAATGTTTCTCTTCCTTTAATGACACGTGCCAGTTGCTATCACAGGTGGATTCCAGCTCATTTTTGCCTCTTCCACGCCCCCAAACTCCTTTTCTTTTCATTCTTTTTGTTATAAATTATTTTCTCACCAAAATATCAATTATTCATAATCTTACACTAAACGAATAATTGTATTAGTTTAAAATTTAAACTTTTATAAGTGTATCGATTTTTTTCTATTATAGTTTATTTGAATACATTAGACAGTTAAAATCGTAAGGTTTGTCAATAAGAGCTTAACTCAATTGACACTTGAGGTCCTGGGTTCATATCCCCAACCCTGCATTTATTATAATACCTTTAAAAAAAAAATTGTAAGGTTTTAATAAATTGATGTATTTATAAAAATTTATGATTCATATTGTAGTCAGTTTAAAATTTAAATTAATATAAACATCAATGTTCAAGATTTATTAGGTTATGGTTTAAACTGATACAAGTTACAATTTGTATCACAGTTCAAGAGTATAAATTGATGTTTTTATTTTTTGTTTTGTTATTTACCGATTGATTTTTAATAATTAATATTTAAATCTTTTTGTATTTTATTTTAAAAATTTAATGGTTGATCTCTTAGTCAAATTCTAAAACAAAAGAGAGAATTCTTAATCAAATTCTAAAAAAAAAAGACAAATTTTTAAAAGTTTATATTTCTTTCAAAAACTGACTTAGATTTTTATACCAATCGATTTTTTAACTACTAGTAAATTATAGATATCAAAAGAAGAAAGTTGTGAGTGAAAAATAATGTTTATAAGTTTAATTTTTAAAATTTAAGGAAAGGAAAGGAAGAAAATCTAAATTTTAAGTGTGTTTTCAAATTTTATATCTATATTTTATTTAATTATATTTTGAGTTTCTTTTATCTAACCTTTTATAAAGCATAACAAAAATAAAATTTAGATGTGACAATAGAGTAGT
>JBBPDI010000002.1:14277229-14293058 GCA_037974545.1 Cucumis variabilis
AATATATAGTCTAATTAATGGAATATTATTCCACTTATTTTATGAGATCATTGCTTCAAACATTAGAGTAATGAGGGATAAAATAAGACATTAATTTTAAAATAATTAAAAAATATTTTCAATTCAAAATTTGAAATTTGGCCACTGTTTTTCTAAATGGGTGTTGTGGGGTGCTAATATATACCTTCCCCCACACACAAATGACTTCCGAACTCACTCTATTTTTCGAATATCATTTTTTTTAAAATTGTTTACTTTATTTCGATGTCCAATCACACTGTAAAAAAAAGATTAGTGGCGACTCCTATTTTCTTTTAAAATTAACTCTTTTGAGGACGTCGGCGGCTCTGCGTCATCTCGGGTACGTGGCAATAGCTTGACGACTCCACTGGGGACATGAGGCTCTACCTCGAGAGTTTGACCATTTTCTCCTTTATCGTGAATTATTTTATTCTTTAATTTTATTTTAAATTTATTGTGTTTAGTTATTGTGCATTTTATTATTACAAACACAATCACAAGCCTCCTACTCGGGCTTTACCTTAAAGATTAGAATTGAGAACGAAGTAGTGTTAACCTTCGAGGAGCTTATGCTATCGTGTAGGCACACAAAAAAATCCTCACTCAAGTTAGTCATTGTCAGGTACGACTTTTGACCAATTTGAGGGCTATTTTCTTTTAAAATTAATTCTTTTGAGGACGTTGACCTCTCCACGTCGTCTCAGGCACGTGGCAACAAATAGAAACCTATCTCGTGTCATAGAGTGTGTAGGACTCTTTGTTCCAAGACTTGGAGACACCATTTAAAGGAACACTCATCTACTTACCCTAAAGTAGGAAAGGAGTGAATTCCATCTTGTGTAATTATATTTCCAGCTCTCCACTCGATTTTGTCTCTAAAATGATAAGCTTATTCAGTCGACGATCTAACCACTCTCACCCGTACAAATCAAAGAACAATCCCTTTCGAGCAGGAGTTCATAATACACTCAGTATTAAGACTAAGTTACCTAGGTCATCTTAATGAAATAGAAACCTAACTAATTAACAAGTAATATCTAATGGTTACTATTTCGTGATCTGGTCTTATGCAATCTCACTCCAATGTCAGCCACACGAACGCGTTGGATTATCATTGTGTTTGTATTAAAAACAAAGTAAGTCGTATCCATAATGTTACCAAGATAAGGTACCCAGTCCTATCCATATACTATAGAACCTTTAAGTTGATCTCGAATATTGATCCCTGTATGTCTTTAAATACTGTTCAAGACTCATTAAATAGCTTAGGATGTTAGTTTATTGGATTTGGGTTATTAAGACAAAACTAATAATATAATCAATAACAATTATTTTAATAATAACACTTTATTAATAACGGTCAATGGATTATATTTACAATCTACGAGTTTTAAGACATAAATCCTAACAATAAAGTATGGAAATAAAGTTTCATTTGTTATTTGAGTGTTTAACTTGTTAAGGAACCTTAGTTAGAAAATATTTTTTGAGTTTACTAGACGAGCAAACTTTACCTCAAACCACTTTGTAAAACTTTTCTAAGACTAATCTTATCATTCACCTTCAGTAATGAGGACTTTGCTAACCTTTAAATTTGGGGGTATGCGAGATTCGCACTAAAACTTTGAAAAAATAAGGCGATTTAACAAAAGTTAAGACTTAGCCAAAATTGAAAATTTTTCAAAAAAATTAGTATTCATTAATTCAAGTAAAATAAAGACTCATGTTGCCTCCACTCGTAAAAATAGAAAAATAAAGCTTCAAAAGTAAAAATTTAGAGAGTTGAGTAATAAGAGGTGATAAGAATTACAATTGAGGAAGAAAACGAACTCATAGAGTACGTATGATTTTTCACTCAACGCCATACCCGATGGATATAATAAAAAGTATTCTTTCACTAAATAAAATGATTCATAACTCTTTTAAAAAAATTTAGTCATTTCTGAAGCTGAAAATAAATTTACTTTGAAGAATGAACAAGGGTATTTTAAGTACTAAGCTTGCTGCACTTTGAATTTTGAAATATCTTCATCGCAAGAAGTACGCGACAAGAGTCAACCCTGCATAGCGAATAAAACTTGCTCACATTTTAAGAAGTGTAGAAAAGCGAAAGAGGAAGGTGAGTCTTCAAAGAAGATTGCTGCTTGAAGTCAAGCATGATATGGAGTGATGCTTGAGGACAAACATTATTCTAAATTTGGAGGTGCGATAATGCATATAAACACACATTATTATATCCTCTTTTATTAGAGTAATGAGGTAAAAACGCATAAGCAAAGGATCAAAGGATCAAAGGATCAAAGAATGTGATTCGCATTGTAAATTCATAAATATTTAGAAATACAGCTTCCATAAGCATCTTGCCTGTTTTACGCTATTACCATGTCTAAACGCAGGATAAGTGGGAAAAGAAGAAAGGAGCAATTCATAGAGAACATCCCACACGGAGGCTACATGATGGAAACTTGCTTAGCGATCAACAACCCAGGTGGGAAAAAATGTCATCACTTGAGGAAAGCTCACTAGAAAACAAGAATGGTAGTTGGAATGATGTGACTTCAGAGTGCCAGAGTCAGTACTAACACGCTTAGAGGAATAGAAGTTTTCCACCAAAACATAACCTATACAAGCACTTCATATTCACCACAAAAGAAGAGCGCCTAAATGGGTGCAAGGCTCGAATAGGCCATTTGAAGCTTAAAGTTCAAGCAAGAGAAGAATCGTTCCCCCATTTTCCCCCTAACTTGTAGCATTTTTTCACTCTTCTTTCTCTCAATTTTTGCACTTCATTGTAATATATGTGGTGTTCATATTGTAAAGTAGCCAAAGTGACAAAAATAGTAGACATGCGCAGCGAAATAAGGATTTGAATTTACTCTAATTACAACTAAACAAATTTATGTAATCAACATGCATAACAACCCTGATTAAAACAAAGATAGGGTTAAAAGAAAAACTCACGGATGCTTTTCTCTTCTTGTAATCTCTTCATGAACTCTTTGCAATATTCTCACAAACTCGAAGCTGGGACTACCACTAGTGTTGACCCGCTATTCTCAAAACTTGAAACCAAGTTGTGAGACTCAAAATGGTGGAGAAAATAGAGAGATGATATTTTTTTTTGGAGGAACCTAACTTTCAGATCCTTTTATTGACAGTCAAAAAGTGAGTTCTTGGTTTATTTTGTAGTTCTTAATTACAAAAATAATTCTCCTAATTTAAAAAACAAAAACTCCTTTCACTTTTGCAAAAATTTCGTTAGAAGCAAACTACATGCAAGAGCTTTCCTATCTCACCACTTGGCATATTAGTAGGGTAGGTGTCTTGTATGCAATCAGTCACTTGCATATTACATGCAAATGATAAGCTTGCCAAATCTCAACAAGTGTTATTATTTAAATTAGTCTAAGGGCACTATGGTAATTTAACATTTAAATCAAATTCAAAGTTTGACTTTTTCAAGCTAAAGTCAACATTTTGACTTTTTATAACTTTGTCCGTCTTGACTAATTTCAACCTCTCGAGCATGAATCTATATTCATGTCTTTAAAATTCAAACCACATTTAGATATAAAGTCGGTCAAAGTTTGACTTTTCAAAGTCAAAAGTCAACATTTTGACTTTTTACAACTTTGACCATTTCTATCAATTTTGAGCTTCCGAATATGAATCCATATTCACATTTTTAATATTTAAATCAGATTTAAACATGAAGCTCTATCTGAAGCTTATAACCGATGCTTAAATCAAATATATTCGTCGGTTTCTCTGTCTTTACCTAATTCAAACAATTTGAATTATTCCATCATAATGTTCTAAGTTGATTCCTTGTAAGCTAGTGGGAGAACCTAACGGACCTATAGATCATGGGCTCCGACGATCCAAGATTAACTGGCCAAACACTTTGAGACCGAGTTAATCAACCTTCGTTAACTAACGGATCATTCCACTAAAGTCACGTTGTTGCACTCCCCTCACTATAGATATATTAGTGTCCTTGTGATATAACCATGATAAGTAAGTTATCATTCACAAGTTGTTCGTAACATCGAATAGGTCAAAGTACAGTTTTACACCTGAGACTACATCTTGTTCCTTAGGTTCCACTAATCCACTATTGAACAATTAGTTTTAGGTTCAACCTATAAATTGAATCCCTCTCAAGCCAATGAGAGGGTGGGGGCCCTTATTCAAGATTTGGATTCATTCCTTAAAGGAACAACCAATCTACTATCCCTAATTTAGGTAGGAGTGAATTTCGTCTTGCACCCTATGTCCTTAGCTATCTACCCGATCTTACCCCTAAAATGGAAGGCTTATTGGGCCAACGCCATTGAGATTCCCTCAACTATGTAGATCTAAAGATAATTTCGTGTGAACAGAAGTTCATAGTTAGCTCAGGATTAAGATTAAGTTACATTAGATATAAACGAAATAGTCGGTTTTATTAAAGTCAACAGTGTTATAACCTAAAAGAAACTATTTCATGATTCCAGTCTTCTGTAAACTCTTTACATAGGATGCCTCCACTTTCATGTCTCTATATGAATGATTCAGGATCACATCGTTTGTACTAACTACAAAGTGGGTCACATCCATAGTGTCTCCAAAATAAGGTATTGAACCGTATTCGTATACTATAGACTATTTAGATTACATGTTCAAACTTGATCCACGTATATGTCTCTACATAAAATTCAAGTTTACTCAATAATAACCTCGAGTCCTTAGTTTATTGGCTTTAAGATTACAGTATCAATAATGACTTTATTGAATAGAATATGATTACAAACTACAAGTTTTAGGACATAAATTCTAACACAGAGGCCTATATAAGAGTCACAATCTGTACCTTGAAAGAGAAAAAATATTTAGAAAAATAAAGTCGAAAGACTTAGTGAGCAATGATTTTATAAAACAAGTTTTCATAAAATAGTGTTATATAAAACTGAAGCTTTGAATACATTTGTCAATAAACAGTCATTTCATAACATGATACTTGAAACATTTGTATGGCTTTTGTAAGACAATATTCCATAGCCACAGAGAGTATTAAACCTCTTCGTCCGAAGATGGAACAGTTGATAGGAAACAGTTTTCACTGTAATCCTCCTGTTTTAAGGTATATACAATATACCCTTCCAGATGACCCATAAACTATAGGCTCATTAACCCTACCATCAGTATGGAGTTAACCACATGTATACAAGAGGTCTCATGGAATATTCGGGCTAGGAGAAAACATTTGAAAATATTGAAACATTTCCTTTGCATTCACCAGTAAATCATTCAAATCATGGCATTGCTTGAAACATCAGTTTAGTAAACATTGATCATAAATCATATATTTAAACAATAACTTGGAAGTCTTGTTTATAAATCATTTCAAAAGTTATTGCTTGGGTAGCTTGAAACCATGTTTAATAAATAGTTTTAAAAATCATTATTACCCACAACACTTGAATAGTTTCTTGGTTGTGAGATTCCACTTAAGCCTCCTTAATCAGAAAAATCCACATTTAATTCTTAATTAATTTCTTAAACATGAAAATATCCAAAACTTCCGTTAAATTTCCTAACAATATCATAACAGTCCAAAACAGTTCAAAAACAGCCCCTTAGTGCCTATTGACATGGTTAATGAGGTTGGCCACGACCGTATGGCCTGGGCCTTGTCGCGTGCTAACCTCACAATGAGGGATGCTGCAAGTGTCCTAGCCACATACTAGTTAGTTCGAAAATTGTCAGTTTTAACTCTAAAGGTAACAACTGTCAGATGGCGAATTAGAATTCTGCAATAAAATTGTTCATTTCCAGTCATGTGTTGCTATTCATGATAATAAAACAATGTCGTTCCAGTTTTCCTCTCTATCGCCCAACTGTAAGCGAAGAAAGGTTACCTGGAAAGTTCAGGATCGAACATAGGAAATTTCAAGCTCCTAACTTATCTAATTGCATCCAGAATCATGCGGTATAAATTGTGCAATAAAAACGTATGAACAATATATGAATAATCCTAGCTATTAAGACTACGGTGCTTGGCGGTGCAAGGTGAACATATAAAGGTGGCATGGCAAAAAGTGTTCTTCAACTTAGGCAAGGCAAAAAAAGGAAATGTAATTACTAGATAGAATGACTGATGCTTCAGTACTTAGAAGAGATATAAGCAGTTATTAATCGCAAATTAAGGCAAACACCTCTCAATATTATACAATACTTGCTTTAATCTCTGGATGCAAATACATTGGTTAAATTATGTGTTATATCTCATTATTTTGAATAAAGTGTTAGTAGCTACTCCTTAATTAAGGTATACACCTCTCAGTGAATACGAGAGGACAAGGTGGAAAGGTATTGGGTAAGGACCATGGCACACAGGAAAGTCTTGAAGGTTAGCAAAGGGTTGACACAAGGCGTTTTGGATTGTTAATGGACATTGAACGTTTATATTTGGTGAGGAAGAAGGACTAAGAGGTTAATAGGTGAAATGAGATGATATGGGGCGTTTAGATAATGTAGGTGAGATGAGGTGATATTGGGCATTTTGGTTAGTCGGCCAACGCTATGCGAGAAGGACCATAGAGGTTAGTTATGGATTTTGGATAATTACGTGGCATACTTATGGCAATTGGTCTAAGGCTAATCTAGATGTATTAATCATTTTACATGTAATTTTGCAGCCAAGAAGGAGGTGGAATGGAAGCAGGAGGTGTAACAAGGACATTAAGAGGTGGAAAAGCAAGGATAAGGAGTCAATTAAGTTTCATGAAAGGATCCGTATAAATAGGTAACTTCAGCTAAGAGTTGCTCACAACTTACTTGTGTCATTTCCTTCAAATTACTCTCAAAAGATTAAGAATTGTGTTTAGTTTATTAAGGTGGGATGTTGTGCGTTTTTTATACAAGAAGGTTGGGGTTTTGTTTAAGAAAAGGTGAGAAGGTCATTTTCTAGATGAATCTGAGCAAGGTGCACTCCTAGAAGGTTACACAGTTCGTCTGTTTGATTTTGGCTTTTGAAATTTTTATGTAAGAAAATTAATATAATTTAGATCAACTTTGTAGAAGGAAGTTTTATCAAACAAGTTATGACTTTTAAGTTATGAGTTTTCAAAGTCGGGTCATTTTTTTTAAGAAAAATGAGGTTTTCAGCAGTGGTCGAGTGTGATGCATGCTGGGTGAGATGTGTGTAAATTTATGTTATACATGTTATTTTAGGTCTATTAATGCACATGACAAGGCCATGGCACATCAGAACCACAAGGGATACACTCAGGCTGCACGCATGACCTTACGTTAAGAGGTTAGCGTGTAGGTTATGTAGAGAGCACAATGCTTGCAAGGTACGTAATGGGTGCTCCATGTATATGGTAACTTGTAGAAATACAAGTTATTATAGCTTCTTAAGTAAAATAGTAAATGCGTACCATATGAAAATAGGAGAAAATAGATAGAATAAGTAGGCAATTTAACTACTCTGCGAAAAGTTTATTGCATAAGAACTCCATGCCTATTTTATCATCTTCTAGTGCTCTCATCACATATTATTAAGTAAAGAAGAGTAAAGTTCAGTGAAGAAACCATGGTGCGCAAGGAGATTCTGCCAACCTCTACAACGCGAGGAAATGGATGTTAGGCGATCAAGCCGCTAGTAAACAAAAGAAGTTGACGAGTTTGTCAGAAAAGGACAACTGGGGCAGGCAGCGCAACATAACTATGACTTTTCAGAAGCATTAATGATGTGCACTTGTCGACGACACTTTGAGTATATAAACAGAGTTTCCCTCTTTTTTTAGGGTGTGCACATTTGGCCATAAACGCTAGTTCTTTACATCCTTCGTTTTCTCCATACCATGAGCTTTAGGTGAGAGCTTAAAGCAAAAGAAAGAGAGATTGATATTCACCATTGCCATTAACCCCTTTCACATATAGGCAAAAACCAGAGCTAAGGAGAATGAGAGATCAAACTCTGCGGCGTTACATCTCTATTGTCACTATTACAAAATCTACTTTACTTAACACTAGGTACTTTTACATACTTGATGTTTTTGTTTAAAAAAAATATCAAGTATTGACCATTTTAAAGCAAAAACGTCAAGTATATTTTAAAAAAAGCAGAGCTTTTACAGAATTTTTTGAACTATTTTAAGTTAGCTTTTACTTGACATTTTTTTGCGTCAAGTATAAGCAAGATTTTACTTTACATTTTATTTTCGTCAAATATAACGAACTTTTACTTGACGTTATACTTGACGGGAACAAAACGTCAAATATAGTTTGAAGAAAGCAAAATTTTCATGAATTTTTTTAATTATTTTACATTAGCTTTTACTTAACGTTTTTTACCACGTCAAGTACAGTGTAAATTTACTTGACGTTGTTTTAGTATAAAGTATAGTTCAACTTTTACTTGACATTTTTTCACGTTAGGTATAGTTAATATTTAATTAACGCAGAAACAACGTGTATAGTTAACATTTTTATTTTGTCAAATATAAAAATATAAAAATATTTTTTATTTTCCTCCTTTCATTAAATAAATTTATTAAAATAAAATTATTAAAATAAACTTATTAAAATGTTAAAAGTAATATATATTTTCTCCATTTTCTAAAAAAAAAAATAAAGAAACTTTCCCTCTTATTTTCTCCAAAATTTTCTTTTATCCCCAATTTCTAAATACAAAACTTTTCTCTCTTTTTTCTCCAAATTTCTCCCTTTTCCTCCGATTTCTAAAAAAAAAACCTAACTTTTTCCCCAAATTTCCTTCCCCTCCTCTTTCCCTCTTTTCATTTTCCCTCCCTTTTCCTCTTTACTCTCACACGCAACTCTCATCCCCTTCTCACACGGAACCTTTTGATTTTCTTCAAACGAAAAAGCCCCTCTCTGATTTTCTTCACGTCGAATGGCCTCCCCACCGAACGTCTTTTCTCGTCCCCTATTCTCACCGAACTTGCCCCTCTCCCTTTCTGATTTTCTTCTCACCGAAAATCCCCCCTTCTCCTTTCATTTTCTTCACGTCCAACGACCCCCACCGGATTTCTTAACCACCAGAGTTCTTCTCACCCTCCCTTCTTCTCAATTGGACATGCCCCCCTTTCGATTTTCTTGTCACCGAAAGTCGCCCCCTCTGATTTTCTTCCCTTTTTTTGTTCACTACTGAATGTTAGAGGATGAGAGTTTTTGTTTTTTGTTTTTTGAGCTTACTGTATTTATTTTTTTTTATTGATTTCGTTGGTTGTTTTGATTCAGGGTGGAGGGAGTTCATCGATGATTTGGTTTGATTCAAAGAATTTGTTTTGTTAGTGGTGGAGAAGATTTCCAAAAAGGTAGGTGGAATTTTCAGGTGAAAAATATACACATTTCTATTCAATAATCTTTAAGAAAATTTGGTGTATAATTATTTGTTCTTTTTGTCTTCAACCCAAATTCTCTTCAATAAACAGGTCAGCAATATTGTTCTCTTTGTTTTATATATTCTTATTTTATTTCTTAGTTCTATAAGTTCATACTAATGTTGCAATGGGGATAGAACAGTTGGAATTGTCAATCTTGTCAGCATTAGCAATTTCCTGTGATGTATATAAGAAGCTTGAAACTTGATTACAAAAGTAGTTTTTCTGCTCATTCTTTAAGCTTTTACTTTATTCATTTTTGCATGAAAAGTGATATTCAATGGCTTGACCATGAAAATGGAGATTTATCTTATTGTTTCTTTGAATATTGTTGAATTCTAATGAACCTTTTTCTTTGTTGATATTGATTTACACACTGAATCAATTAGAGTTGTTGAAACTTGACATACAATCTTATTGAAAAAATGAGATATACTAGGAGCATTTACCATTGCTTTTTGAAAAGTTGTTTTGTGTTGTGATTATAAGATTTTATCATCTGATAAGACACAAGAAGAAGTTTTAAGATAGAGGCTTTAATGCTAGCCAATTGACCAAAATTTGTTCATCAAATTGGAAATGTGTTATTTAGACTTTAGTATCATTTTTGATGTAGCAAGTAATTTTAGCCAACTACGAGAACTTCATATTGACTTTTCAAACACTTTCAAAAAGTGCTTATAGAGATATAACTTTTAATTGGTGCATCTTTTGAATTGAAGGTTGTTTGATTTGGATTAGGCTGTTAATTAAAGGTATTGGTAGAAGGGATATTTGTTTGATGAATTATTGTGGTTAAATTATATGGTATTGTTGATCATTTAGCTATGTCAAGACTCCGAATAGATGGTAGGGTTCTTCAAACAAACAAAATACTTAGGCATACCAAGCTAGTTTCAAATGTTATTGTTTTGTAGCTTATATCATTCATGGTTTTACAGTCACGTGGAGATTATGTCAGGCATTTGTTAAACTAGTTTCTATGTGGAGAAATAGTCATTTTTTTACCTAGTATCAAATATGCTTTGTAATATATAGGGGATATCATATATCGTTTAGGAAAATTTTCAGTTTTGATTAAAGTTAAAGGGAAAAACAACTCAATTTTCTTCTATGACGTTCTATACTCTCTCTATCTCAAGTTTAATCTAGCTTTATTTTATTTGATACCGGTCTTATTTTCTTTCATTATATTTTCTTTCTTTTATTCTCTTCCTTTTCGTTTCTCCTGGTGCAATATTGTTGAATTTAGTTTTTTTTTTTTCACAAGAAACACTTGAACTCAGTCTTCCTTTGTTGTGCCTAAAATTGTGACAATTGAAGGTTGCTTTCTTGGTATAACTTAGAAACATCTTTTGTATGCCCTATTATTGGGCTCTTCTTGTATATCCTTGGATAGTTGATACTTCATTTGATCAGTGAAATTGTTTCTTGTAAAAAAAAAAGATTCTACAAATTTTATCAAAGTCATATGTTAGATCCTGATAATGCATGCACCATCTATTTTTCCTAGGACTGTATTATGGGAGACATAAGAGACTAAATTTATTTTGTGATGGAAAAGACCTTTCTAGCACTACCACATTTTCTGCCCAAAAAAGTGACACACGAAGACAAAAAAAAATAAAAAATAAAAAACAAATAACTCAAAAAAAGTAATTGATTATCCAGATCCATTTGCCATTAATAATTTGATCGATGGTTTGGATTATGGTCATTTTGGAAGTGTCCTCTGCAGTGTTAGCTTCCATGATTACTTTTGATAAAGAATGGGGTATATGATAAATAATTCTTCTACTGCAATAATTTCTTAATTGTTTTTGTCGAGTGATTATGACTGCTTACATTCGTCATACTTGTATTGGTGCAATGTGAACATAACAGCATGCACTCTGTTTATCTGGACATTCCTACTGTTATGGTTACTTATCAAAGCCTTTCATAATGTATGAACAAATAAGACAGTAGACCATGTTGCTTTTAAGGTATGGGTTATCAATTTTTCTCTCCATCCTTGTCTCATTTGGCTACGAATTAACCCTCCAATTTTTCCCTGATTCGAATATGATAGCACCTTCACTCTACACACATCAATATATTCTTTCAAGAATAATTGCATCTTTTGGCTAGTTTGTGTATAACTACACACCCAATAATGATTGTATATAAATATTGGAATTTGTGCATGTATGGGTCTTCTCGCTTAGTTCTCAATAAACAGAAAGAATATATCAACTTCTGATGATATTTAATTTCCATCACACATTTCCTTTCCTTTTTTTTTTTCATCTTACTAGTTGGTCATTGATTAAAAATTTAGTGAAAGTGATTTGTGGGATTGATGAAGAAACTGGAAAACTTGAAAGTAACTTTTCAAGTTGATATGTATGATTAATTGGTAGAGAGGGAAAAGGGAAATGTCAGTTGCAGACAATTTTTCTTCTCCTAATATCTTTTTCTTTTTCTATAAGCTCCTTGAATAGAATTTATCATATGATTTTTCATTATTATAATTTTGTTGCTGAAATTTAATAGTATGTGAAAGATGATGATTGAGAAGAATCATAATGTCATTCCTTATGTTAAATAAGTTACTTTAGTTATATTTCTTTCTTGCTTTAGTCTAGTATGGGTTTAATTTCTTCTTGAAACAATTGATGCACTTAGATAGGAAGTGAATTTGCAAAGTGAATTTTCAAAACTCTCTATTGTAGTTTACAAAGTGTAACTTGCATTTTTTTTATTAGGTTTTGCACGAATATGATCTACTATAGTGGTGAAGCTACCAAGTAAGTGATTACATTTACACAACAATTATGAGGGTCTTTTTACAACAAGTTATTGTTATGTTTAATGTTACTCTTATGAGTTTTTATTGATATGTTTAGTGTTACTTTGTTGCTTCATATCCAAGTTGTTGATTCATATCTCTCTATTGTTTGTCCCTATTCTGATAACGATTTTTCCTATGTTTTTTGTTTATTACCTAAATTGTGATATTTGCTATAATTTTTCTTCCTTTAAATATCATTTGGCATTTGACCTTTTGATTTGGTCTGGGCACTTGGTGTCCTATTTGTTTTAGTTTTGTTATGAAACAGAAGTTTTATTTCTACAGTCAACATGAAAGATGAGAACAAAGGTCGTTTGGTTCATAAAGCTAAGGTTTGTTCAATTAATTATGAATGTTGAGGTATTGTTCTCGTAGGATTGATAGATTTTGGATGATTATCTGCTTCTGGGTTCTTATAAAATGATTTGTACTATTCAAAAGTGGTTTTAATCCTTTGGAGATCACTCTCCAACATTCTCTTTTTTGTATCTTAGAACAGCTAGATTGAGATATTGAGTGTTGTTTTTGGCGACAGATTAGAGCGATTTTCAGGTGAGTTTCAGTTGTGTGTGTTATATTTTAGCCATTGATTCTTCTAGCCTGTGACACATTTTTAGCAGTTAGTATGATAAGCATACTCTCTATAAACCTAAGACCCATCATTCCATTTATTATATTGACTTATTCAAGTATTAATTGTGGATTGTGGCATGTTTATGAAACATCTACATAGGAATACTAGTTGGTAATAATCTCAAGTATGTGAAATTTACTGTGCAGATTCTAGGCTTTTCTTAAGTGCTCAATTTACTTTTTTTTTTTTGCTCATTCAATCTTGTATGCAATCTGTTTGAAACATTATAAATAGTATAATATGACTAATATTTTTTATTTTTAACAAAATGTCTACTTTTTATGTTTTATAGATTGATACGAGAAGTTCATACTCACAAGTTGAATTGGATGAAGTACGAGCGGAGTGGGCTAAATTTTTAGCTTGGTACATATGATAGACACACTTAGATATTATCTTGTTAATTTTGTAAATAGCTAATATATGGGAATGCCCATAACTTTTTTTTTGTAAATATTTTGTTCATAGCCATTATGCTTATGTGAGGCAATAGATGTAAGGGAATAGACATTAATTTAGCTTTGGTATACCACACATGATTTTGGTTATATAAGATATTATTATTGTTGATTTTGGAATAGGCCACATATAGGAGGTTTTAGTTGGCTATATTGGATTTGAATTCTGTAATTGTTGATGACGTTGTTGAGAGTAATAAAATTATTGTTGGTTTACTTATTATACTAAATTATTTATCATTTTTTTTGTTTAGGTATAACTATTAGTTGGAAAATTTATTTAGTTGATGAATATGTTTTATTAAAATGAACGTACATAATGTAGGATACAGGAAATAGAAAATTTTATATATTTAATATATTAATAAATGGTATACATGACGTTAGATACATGTCAAGTCTACTATCTTACTTGAATCAAATATAATATTTTTACTTGACGTGCAAAAACTGTCAAGTATACGACTTTACTTGACATGTAAAAGGTGTCATGTATACGATCTTATGTGACACGTAATAAACGTCAAGTGCGATAGATTACTTGACATGAATACAATGTCAAGTAAATGTATACTTGACGGTTTTTTTGTGTCAAATAATGTGACTATACTTGACAGACGATTACTTGACGTTAATACAGTGTCAAGTAAACGTATACTTAACGATTTTTTAATGTCAAGTAATGTGACTATACTTGACAGTCGATTACTTGACGCTTTTAAAAACGTCAAGTATACGTTTACTTGACACTGGATTAAAGTCAAATAAACCAATTTATGTAGTAGTGTGTATTCCCACTTTTGTGCTTTTCTATTGTAATGCTTTATAAACAGGATGTTATGGCCAAAAGGTCTAAAATAATATGCATGAAAGTAATGCATTTCTTCTTCCACTCCCCCATCTTTCTTGTCTATTTCATATATGGAGAATTTGGGAGACAAACTTGCCCTTAGTGTGATAACTTCCATCATTTGTGTCCCAAAAGGTGAACAAATGTGGACATTAGACACTGAGAGGTTATCGTCCTTAAACGCAAAGCTCTATAACTTTTTTAAGTTAACTCTTCTAGATATACTTTGTTTAGCTAGGCTTAGTCATTTGGATTCCAAAAGGAGACCACGTGTGGTGTTTAAAGACTCTTAGAGAAGCTCGCCTTAATCATAAGCTAGTTCAGTCGTATCGCATCAAGGCTTTCATCTTACCTTATTTGCCTAGTAGCATTAGACATTCATGCACCCCTTCCCTAATACAAGTTAGTTCATTCTCACACGCCTTTCTCACAACCGCCTTCATTAAATTATCGTTATAGCATTCTCTAGTGTAAATAAGTAGATATGGTTAGACTTACACCCTTCCATACTATTAGGGGTGTTCAAAATAAGGTGCAAAACCGAACCGAATGTATAACCAAACCAAAATCGAACCGAAACTGAATGCATTCGGTTTGGTTCGGTTTCAATTTTTTAAAAAACCATTTTTAAGCGGTTCGGTTTGGTTTAAGATGTTGAGATCGAACTCAAACCGAACCAAACCGCTTTTGTTAAAAATATATATATATAATAAATAAATAAATTTATAATGTATTTCATTTTTTACATTGATTTAGGGTTTACGGGGCGACTGATTACCGACAGAGAGTGAAGCGCAAGGGGCATACGAAAGCGCAAGGGGGAGGGGCATACGACAGACGTTCGACGTTCCATGTAAAATGGCAACGAAACTTCTAGTCTTCTACCATTACCGACAGACCATTCGACAGAGACTGAACAGAGACTGATTCGAACAGAGAGTGAAGCGAAGTTCGACGGTCCGAGAGAGTGAAGCGATGTTCGACGGTGAGTTCCAAACAAAGTTCGACGGAGTAGGTTCGTCCGTGAGTTTTCGCATTATACCATTACCGACGGAGTAGGTTGGAGATCTCACATTGAAAAGATGGAAGAACTTCACAATCTTTAAAACATACATGGATTACTCTTTTCTTTGCAAATTGGTTGTGAAATAGAACCACATACTTATCTAAATGTTTTCATTATAAACTGTTTTCCCTGAAAGTCAAAACAGTGACAGATTTTGAAAATGTTCATGCTACAAGGTAAATTATCTCTCAATAGATCCAAGAAACCCCTTCCCAAGCCTGGAGGTTGAAGTGAGTTTGCTCATAACAGTTTCTAAAGAAATTCTCTGTTGATTTATTCACTATGCCTTTTTATTAATCTCGAACCAAATATTGACATGAAATAGATGTTTATTAGTCGTGGCTTTAGATTCTGGTACTTGGAGACCTTGCTTGAACATGATCTACAATTGTGTCCTTGAGCTCTAAGATTCTAGTATTTGTGTAACTTGGTATTATTTCATTAATTTTGTTTAAGGTGCATGCTATTGGGGCATTACCTAAGAGGCCTGGAATACATAATGGAGCTGATGAATCTTCTTTCCCTTTCAAGCAATGTTGAAAATGCAGCTGGTGGTGGTGACCAATAAATCATCT
>JBBPDI010000002.1:14296915-14310580 GCA_037974545.1 Cucumis variabilis
ATCTTAAATTAGCTATTGAAACTAAAAGCTTAAGTTTATGAGTTTAGTAAAGAAGAAGCAATATATGAAATGGACAACAAGAAGAAGAATGAGAAGAGACAGAAATTAGACCTAGGAGCTCCATGCCAAACAAATTGCAGCTCCAAGGATTAAAACTTCTGAACCCTATTGCTCAAATGTTACCAAACGGCAACTCTCGTAATCCCCTACACTAGAAAACCTCGCCTCACTAGCCCCACAACATTTATCTACAAACCCACAGTGTCGATTCACCGGATTTTGAAGAATGACGCAGGTGACAGAGAGGGCCAGAGAGTCGAAGACGTTAAGAAATTTGGCGATGGCGTGCGGCGTCCGCGTGCACAGTAATGTTAGGGGAAATGCTATTTCGAAGATGAAATCAAACAAAGGGCTTGGTGGGAGAAAGGGGGATTAGGAAAATGGGGGAAAAAGTTTTAGGAAAATGGGGGGGGAAATTTTTAGGAAAGGGGGAAAAGGAGAGGGAAATCTAAAAAACAAAAGAGTCTTTGGTTTTTAATATATAAAAAGGGGGAAATGTGGTTAAAAAAAGTGCGGTAAAAAAAGAATAGAGTTCTTAAAAAGGGGTTTTTTTGTCACCTAAATTACTTCGACAAATATTTAAAACATCTATCCATACACGACAAATAAACATTTATAGAAATTTAACTTAAAAATTTTCTTTAAAACCACACAAATTTTTGCAGACGTATATATTTTCGTTGGCAAAAAGAATGATGTGTCCACACAATGAAATTACGTCGGCATAAATATATAAAAGATGATGTGTTCACCAACTTTTTGTGTACATTATTTGTGTTGTCATAAATATATATAAAAAATATAGGTTTTTCGCCACGTAAATTACATCGCCAAATATTTAAAATATTTGCTCACATATAATACGTGGCCACAAACTAAAATAAACATCGGCAAAACTTCAACTTAAAAAATGTTCTGACAATCACACAACTTTTTGCCCACGTATATATTTTCGTTGGCAAAACCAATGATGTGCCCACGCAATATTGTAGTTTTTGCCCACGTCTATATTTTCGTCGGCAAAAACGAAGATGTGCCCACGCAATGAAATTTATGTAGGCACATCATATCTTTGCCCACAATTTTTTTTACGTTGCCAGAAAAAATGTTGTCAGAGACAAAAATTCTTGTAGTTAAATGGTAATTAATACTATCATTTCTGGTAGATATGGAATATTTGGTTCTTCACCTTCCATTGTATTAAAACATAATTGAGATCATGACTTTTTTTTTTTCTATTTTCTCTCATTTACAGAATAAGAATCATCTGAATGAATGAATCATCTGTGAAAATTTATTGAGTAAAACAATTTGAAATAAATCATTCACAATCACACAACTTATGCTATAGAGAATATATGTCCAAACTTTTTTTGCTAATAATATTGTCGAGAAAATATTTATAATATTTTTTTTTTAAAAAAGAAGAATATGGGGCTAAGGCGCGTACCAACCTAAAAATCTATAGGGTTAAACGATAAGTTTAATCTTTTAAATTTGAAATTTGTGTCTATGTTATTTCTAAACTTTAGGAATGGAATAATACGATCTCTAAATTTGAAGTTATAATAAGTTTTTAAACTTTCAATTTTGTAGGTAAATAGTGACACATTCGAATGTTAAAAAAATTAAACATTATGTTATATATACATCAATATTAATTTTCCATTTAATTTTTTTAAGTTAAGATTTATGTATGTAATAGATCGTATGATATTAAAACTCTTGAGATTTAATATTTAAAATGTTGGATTCAATTAAAGATAAAATTAAAATTTCTTTGATATAACAATTATTTTTTTTAAAGAAAAAGGATGCATGTCTAACTAACTAACGTATTGAATATAAAACTAAAAACTATTGATTATATATTGGAAAAATAATAATATATGTAGTATATGTGTCCTAATTGATTTTTGAAAAATATTGTTATTCCAATATTTAATGTTAAAAAATATCAAATGAATGTTTAAAATAATATTTTTTATTTCATTTGCAAAATATCATGTTTAACATACTACTACATTTTATAATATCAAAAAACAAAAATATATCGACCTTGCCTTTTAGTTTATAACTCCATCAAATAAATATGCACTCTAAACAGAGAACTTTTTTTAATATAAGTTGTACTGTGCACTACAAAATACCACAAAACTATACAACTTTTAAAATTTCACATACATGTATAATTGTAATGAATACCGTATTCTAGTTACTCTGAAATCAATAAAAGCTTAGTTCAACTAATATCAGTGTAGGTTGAGGACCAAGAGATCTACAATTTGAATTTTTCTGTTTTGAATTATACAAAAGAAAAAAAAAGAAAAAGAAAACATTATGACCCGAAAAGTTCTAATGGTTCTTTTTTCAATCTTGTCCACGAGAGGCTCAAAAGGTTTAAGGGCCGACAAGATAGCATGTTTTTAGGTTTATTTTGAACAAATAGCTAGCAAAAGGTTTTTAAAATTTTATAAATTGTTGATGCCAAAAAATGGATCAACTGTAAAATTTGTTTTTATGGAGGAGATTCGCTAGAGTGTCTGTGAGACGAAAGAGAGTAAGCACGGGTGTGGTGTCTAACCAGACACACTCGAACATTAATGTCAGTTTAGAGTTTCGAAGTAGCCAAAGAGTAGAGAAAATAGTAAATATTCAGGCATATTTAGACGTCATATGTACATTCGACCTTTGTCATTTATATAACATGGTGATGTGTAACCGAAATTTGCATATGTTCAACTTCCACAGTTGTTGAGCCACTAGTTTAACCTAAAATCTCGTAACAATATTTCTATAATTCAACTACCTTATCCATGCAAATGTTAAGTTTGACAGACACAAAATAAAATATTATAAAAATATAGTAGGTGGGTAACACACTTTTGTAGAGAAACTTATTAATGAAGATTTTTTTTTTTGACAAAAACCCAACAACCCCACAGTTTTGCAATTCCCACAAATATTCCAACTTTTAACAACACCTTTAAAACGTGGAGAGGCAAAATAAAGCTCATTTGACAAGCGAGGCCCAGAGTATATAGATGGACCAAGCCCAATTAGACACAAACAAGAACAAGCCCACTAACAATTTGAGGCCCAGATCCAAATACAATTAGGGTTTCAGTCGAACCAAACCAATAATAAGTCAGCTGCTCCGCCATCTTGGTCTACGGTTTACGATCTCATCGCCATCTTGGTCCAAATCTATGATTTAGATGACAATACTATAAAAATTAAATAAAAAACAATTCAATTATATTTGAGATTCATTATTATAATCGATTCATTTCATAGAAGGATGAAACTTGAAATCTTGATAGAGAAGAAAGAGACAATTAAAATTGAGATACTACACAAGCTCCAATATGACTTTTCTGTTTATTCACTTCACACATTCACCTTGATGTTCATCTAAACAAATTTTTCGACATAATCCGCTTGATTGGGTCGGGTTGGCTACTTCTTTTTTTTGTCTCCAGTACCTCGTAAACGTTGAAAGAACAGAACTTCATTAATATGAACATAAATAATTAGGTGGGAAAAAGGATAAAGAAATTAGGTTTGGCTCGAGGGTTATGATAAATAGGGATTAGGGTTATCCTAATTCTCATTTAATCCTATCTTCTCCTACCTTTTTCTTCGTACAATCCAAAATAACTCGGTTGACTTTCTCCATTTTTCTTTGATTTTTCATTCGATCTTCTTCCCTTTCTCTCTAATTACCTTCCCCATTTTTCGTTGTCTTCTCCCTTTTCGCTCCGGTGTTAATCAAAATGAAAGAAAATCTACATTTCCTTCCTCCTATTTTCAACGATCGATCCATTCTATTCATCTTTGATTTTTTTCTACTCTTCTCGATTTTATGTCCATGTCGTTGAAACTCATTTTCGTTTTCATTTTGCGACGGTTGCATTTCGACGCTACCTTCAAAACGATTGTTTGATTGTCTGTTTTTGCTAAATTGATTGGATTATTTTTTGTAATGGCTTAAGACAAAGATAACTAATACAGTCAATTGTTTGTTATTTTAGTATGTCTTCCTCAATTATTTCATTGCTTAAAAATGAGCTATTAATCGGTGATAATCATGCAACATGGAAATCTAAACTAAATATGATTTTGGTTATAACTAGTCTACGCTTCGTCTTAATGGAGGAATGACCTCCTTTCCCTACTCAAAATGTATCCCATACTGTCAAGGACGATAAGACCTACGTATACATCTTGGCTAGTATGTTTGACATAGTGAGCAAGAAATACAAGATTAGGTCACTGCACGTCAGATCATGAACTCTCTTCGAGAGATGTTTGGACAACCATCCATTCAGATAAAAAAAGAGACAATTAAATATGTTTATAATGCATATATGAATGAGAGCCAATCTGTTATAGAACATGTTCTCGACATGATAGTCCATTTCAATGTAGTAGAAATGAACAAAGCGGTCTTTAATGAAAAGTGTCAAATGTCCTTTATCTTGAAATCTCTTTCGAAGAGCTTTCTTCAATTTTGCAGCAAAGCGATAATGAACAAGATAGAGTACAACATGACTACCCTCCTAAACAAGTTACAAAATTTTCAGTTTCTTGAGGGACATAAAGAAGGAGAGGCAAATGTTGCCCATTCCAAGAGGTTTCAGAAGGGTTCATCCTCTGGAATCAAGTTTACATCTCTATCTTTTGGATCTAAGAAATTTCAGAAGAAGAAAGGAGAGAAGGGGAAGGGTCTATTGTTGCTATTAAGGACAAAGGGAGGCTAAGGTAGCCGTCAAGCGAAAATGTTTCCACTGTAATGTGGTTGGACACTGGAAGAGAAATTGCCATAAGTACCTTGATCCGTAGAAGAAGGAAAAGAAAGGTAAATATGATTTACTTGTTCTAGAAACTTGTTTAGTGAAACATGGCCAAATTTTTTGGATACTTGATTCATGAGTCACTAATCATGTTTGTTCTTCTTTACAGGAAACTAGTTCCTTCAAGCAGCTCGAGGAGGGTGAGAAAAGGCTCAAAGTTGGAACGGAAGACATCATTTCAGCTCGTGCAATGGGAGCAACCAAGTTGTTTTTCGAAAACAGATTCATGTTTTTGGAAAACTTGTACATAGTTTCTCAAAATTAAAAGGAACTTAATTTCTATTTCTTGTCTTATCGAACATATGTACTCAATTAATTTTTCTATGAATGAAGCATTCATTACTAAGAATAGTGTACATATCTGTTGAACTAAACTGTAAAACAACTTGTATGTATTAAGACCTAATGAAGGAAAAACATTTTACTGGAAAAGGTTATAGTGCCAAAGAGTCTCTAGAACTTGTACATTCAGACCTCTGTGATCCAATGAATGTAAAAGCTAGAGAATAATTTGAATATTTCATCTCTTTTATAGATGATTATTCAAGGTATGGTTATTTATGCTTAATGGAGCATAAGTATGAAGCTCTTGAAAAGTTTAAGGAGTATAAAGGGTGGAGTTGAAAAACTATTAAGTAAAAAAATTAAAATACTTCGATCAGATCAAGGTGGAGAGTACATGGATTTGAGATTCCAAGACTATATGATAGAACATGGAATTCAATTTCAACTCTCAGCACCTAGTTCGTTCAATGAAAATCTATATGATATGACTATATGTTAGGCATGGTTCGTTCAATAATGAGCTATGTTCAATTGCCTAGTTCATTTTAGGGGTATGCAGTAGAGACTTCAGTACATATCTTGAACAATGTTCCTTTGAATAGTATTTCTAAAACACCTTTTGAGTTATGGAGATGACGTAAACCTAATTTAAGTCACTTCAGAATCTTGGACGTGTTAGTGAAAAACCCTAAGAAGCTGGAACCTCATTCAATGTTATGCCAATTTGTTGATTACCATAAATGAACGAGAGGTGGTCTATTCTTCAATCCACAAGAAAACAGAGTGTTTGTATCAACAAATGCTACTTTCTTGGAATAATACTACATGAGAGATCATAAACCACGAAGCAAATTAGTACTAAATGAAGCTACAAATGAATCAACAAGGATTGTTAATGAAGTTGGTCCCTCATCAACAGTTGATGAGATCAACACAGCAGGCCAGACTCGTCCACCTCAATTGTTGAGAATGCCTTGATGTAGTGGGAGGATTGTATCACAACCAAACCATTACTTGGATTTAACTGAAACTCAGGTTGTCATACCAGACGATGGCATTGAGGATCCATTGTCCTATAAACCGACAATGAATGATGTAGTCAAGAACCAATGGATCAAAGCCATGGACCTTAAAATGGAGTCTATGTACTTCAATTCGGTGTGGGAGCTTGTAGATCTACCTGAAGTGGTGAAACCTATAAGATGTAAATGGATCTATAAGAGAAAGAGAGATTCATCTAGGAAGGTATAGACTTTCAAAGCTAGACTTGTAGCAAAAGGGTATACCCAAAGGGAAGGGGTTGATTATGGGAAAACTTTTTCCCATGTTGCTATGTTAAAATCTATAAGGATTCTCTTGTCCACAACGACATTTTATGATTATGAAATATGACAAATGGATGTCAAGCCTGCTTTTCTGACTAAAAATCTTGAAGAGAGTATCTTTATGTCTCAACCTTAGGGGTCCATAACCCAAGATCAAGAGCAAAAGATTTACAAGCTGAATTGATCCATTTATGGGTTGAAATAAGCATCTAGATTTTAGAACATTAGATTTGATACTGCAATCAAATCTTACAGTTTTAACCAAAACGTTGATGAACCTTGTGTATACAAGAAATTTAACAAAGGTAAAGTAGCTTTCTTAGTACTTTATGTGGGCGATATCCTTCTCATTGGGAATGATGTAGGATACCTAGTAGCCCAATTCCAAATGAAATATTTGGGAGAGGCCTAATATTTTCTTGCGATCCAAATCATAAAGGATCATAAGAACAAAACACTAGCACTGTCTCAAGCAACCTATATCGATAAAATGTCGGTTTACTATTTGAAGTAGAACTCTAAGAAGGATTTATTATCTTTTAGGCACTGGGTTCACTTGTCTAAAGAACAATGTCCTAAGACACTTTAAGAAGTTAGGGATAAAAGACGTATTCCCTATGTCTCAGTTGTGGGTAGCTTAATGTATGTTATGCTTTGCACTAAACCATACATTTTTTATGCAGTGGGAATAATCAGTAGGCATCATTCCAACCCAGGGTTAGACCACTGGATGATGGTTAAAATTATTCTCAAGTATCTTAGGAGAACGAGAGACTACATGCTTATGTATAAGATGAGGTTTTGATCCTTATAGTATACACTTACTTTGATTTTCAAACTTATAAGGATTCTAGAAAATCCACGTCGGGATCAATGTTCACCCTGAACGAAAGAGTTGTAGTATGACGTAGCATTAAGCAAGGATGTATTGCAGACTCTACTATGGAGGTTGACTATGTCACTGCTTGCGAAGCAGCAAAAGAAGCAATTTGGCTCAAGAAGTTCCTGCATGATTTGAAAGTTGTTTAAAAATGAACAAGTCGATCACTTTATATTTGATAACAATGGGGCAGTAGCCAATTCTAAAGAACCTTGCAGCCACAAATGAGGGAAACACATAGAGATGAAGTATCACCTGATACGAGAGATTGTGCAACGAGGGGATGTGATCATCAACAAGATTGCTTCCGCGCACACCATTGCTGATCTATTTATGAAGACTCTCATGGTGAGAGTGTTCAAGGGTCATCTAGAAAATCTAGGTCTACAAGATATGTACATTAGGTAATCTAGGACAAGTAGGAGATGTGTAATGGGTAGGAGGATGCCCTGATTTATTATATTTATATATATATGTTTTATGTAATATACTTGTACATTTTATCATTTCCTATGTTTGAGCATAACTTTATTATGTACATTCCATAGAGACTAGAATTTTAGTCCAAGTGGAAGTTTATTGGATTTTATGTCCTAAAACTTGTAAATATAATTTATTGATCGTTATTAATAAAGTGTTATTATTATAATTTCAATAAGTGTTATTGATTATATTATTATTTTAATCTTAGTAACCTAAATCTAATAAACTAACATCTTAAGTTGTTTGATAAGTTATGCTATGATTTTGTTAGAGATCAGCTTGAAGGGTCTATAGTATAGGGATAAGGCTAGGTACATTATCCTAGTAACATTATGGATACAACTCACTTTGTATTTGATACAAACGCAATGATCCAACATGTTTGTGTAGGTTACATGCAATTGAGGATATCCTATGCAATGAGTTTGCATAAGACCAAATCATGAAATAGTAACTAATAGATGCAACTCCGTTAACTAGTTGAGTTTCTATTTCATTAAGATGACTTAAGTAACTTAGTCTTAATCTTGAGTGTATTATGAACTTTCGTTTGCGAGAGATTGTCCTTTGATTTGTACTGGTCAGTGTGGCTAGATTATCGACTCAATATGCTTATCATTTTGGGGACAAGACCGAATGGAGACCTAGGAACATAATCACACAAGATGAAATTCACTTATTCCCAACTTTAGGGTATTATTCAAAACTTTAGGATAAATAGAGCTAACTTCGTTGCTGCTATAATGAGTAAGAAAGCCAAGGTTGTAAAGGAAATATGTTTCTATTGCAACCAGGAGGCACATTGGAAGAGAAACTGTCCTAAGTACTTGGCAAAAAAGAAGAAGGCCAAACAAGGTAAATGTGATTTACTAATACTAGAGACTTGTTTAGTGGAAAATGATGATTCAGCCTGGATAATAGGATCATGTGCCACTAACCATATTTGTTCTTCATTTCAAGGAATTAGTTCTTGACAGCAGTTGAAGACTGGAGAGGTGACGATGTGGGTTGGAACTGGACATGTCGTCTCAGCAGTTGCAGTGGGAGGGCTTCGACTTTGTTTACAAAAAAGTTTTCTGTAAAGTGCTTACTAGAACAATTTTACTCTTTAATTTTTAATGTAAATAAAGTGTTTATTTGCAAAAATGATCTTGAGATTTGTTCTACAAAGTTAGAACATAATCTTTATGTGTTAAGATTGTTAATATCTAAAGCCCTCCTTAGTACTGAAATGTTCAAAATTGGAGTGATTCAAAATAAAAGACTTAAAATTTCTCCAAAAGAAAATGTTCATCTTTGGCACCTAAGATTATGACACATAAATCTCAATAGGATAGAGAGGTTAGTAAAGAATAGACTTCTAAGTGAGTTAGAAGAAAATTCTTTACTTGTATGTGAGTCATGTCTTAAAGGTAAGATGACCAAAAGACCTTTTACTGAAAAAGGTCATAGGGCCAAAGAATTGTTGGAACTTGTACATTCAAATCTATGTGGTTCTATGAATGTTAAGACAAGAGGAGGGTTTGAATATTCCATCACTTTTACAGATGATTATTCAAGATATGGGTATATTTATTTAATGCAACATAAGTCTAAAGCCCTTGAAAAGTTCAAAGAATATAAGGCTAAAGTTGAAAATGCATTAAGGAAAACTATGAAAACATTTCAATTTGATCGAGGTGGAGAGTATATGGATTTAAAATTTCAAGATTATTTGATGGAATGTGGTACACCTCAACAGAATGGTGTGTCAAAAAGGAGAAATCGAACCTTGTTGAACATGGTTTGATCTATGATGAGTTATGCTCACTTACCTAATTCATTTTGGGGTTATGTAGTGCAAACCACAATCTATATTTTGAATTGTGTTCCATCTAAAAGTGTTTATGAAACACCTTTGAAATTATGGAATGGTTGTAAAGGTAGTTTACGTCATTTCATAATCTAGGGTTGTCCAACACAGGTGCTTGAGACTAATCTTAAGAAATTGGAATCTAGTTCAAAATTATGTTTATCTGTAGGCTATCCCAAAGGAACTAGATGTGGTTACTTCTATGATCCTAAAAATAATAAAGTGTTTGTATTGACAAACACTACATTTTTAGAAAAGGACCACATAAGGGAGCACAAACCGCGTAGTAAGATAATATTAAATAAATTTTCCAGTGAAACTGCTAAACCTTCAACAAGAGTCGTTGAAGAGCCTAGTGCATTAACAAGAGTTGTTCATGTCAGTTCATCTACTAGGACACATCAACCTCAATCATTGAGGGAACCTTGACGAAGTGAGAGGGTTACAAACTTACCTATCCGTTATATGAGTTTAACTAAAACCTTAATTCTTATATATGATAGAAAAATTGAGGATCGATTAACTTTTAAGAAAGTAATGGAGGATGTGGATAAAGATGAATGGACCAAAGCTATGAATCTTGAATTGGAGTCTATATATTTCAATTCAGTTTGGAATCTTGTAGATCAACCTGATAAGGTCAAACCTATAGGTGTAAACAAATCTACAAGAGAAAAAGAGGTGTAGATGGTAAGGTGCAAACTTTTAAAGTTAGACTGTGGTAAAAGGGTTATACCCAAGTTGAAGAAGTTGACTATGTGGAGACTTTCTCACCCGTTACCATATTAAAGTCTATTCAAATACTTTTGTCCATTGTTGCATATTATGACTATGAGATTTAGCAAATGGACGTTAAGACTACTTTTTTGAGTGCCTATCTTGAGGAGACCATCTATATGCAACAATCATAAGGATTCATAACTTCAGGTCAAGAGCAAAAGGTTTGCAAGCTTAATGGTTCTACTTATGGATTGAAACAAGTTTAATGGCTCCACTTATGGATTGAAACAAGCTTCTCGATCTTGGAACATTAGATTTGATACCACAATAAAATCTTATGGCTTTGATCAAATCGTTGATGAATCTTGTGTCTACAAGAGAACCATTAACAATTAAGTAGCTTTCTTAGTTTTATACGTAGATGATATCCTATTAATTGAGAATGATGTATGTGTACTAATTGATATCATAAAATGGCTGGCGGGGCCTAATTTTAAATGAAAAATTTGGAAGAGGTACAACTTATTCTGGACATTCAGATCTTTAGAGATCATAAGAATAAAATGCTAGCTTTGTCTCAAGCATCGTATATTGACAAGATGATTGTCAAATATTCAATGCAAAACTCCAAGAGAGGCTTACTACCTTTCAAGCGTGGAGTTACTTTGTCTAAGAAACAATGTCCTAAGACACCTCAAGAGGTTGATGAAATGAGACATATCCCCTATGCAATTGCTATTGGTAGCTTGATGTATGCGATTTTATGTATTAAACCTGACATATGTTATGTAGTGGGGATAGTCAGTAGATATCAATCTAATCCATGATTAACTAATTAAACTATCGTTAAAGCCATCCTCAAGTATCTTAGGAGAACGAGGGGCAACATGCTTGTGTATGCTTTTAAGGATTTGATTCTTATAGGATATATAGACTCTAATTTTCAAACTGATAGAGATCCTAGGAAATCTACTTCAGGTTCAGTATTCACTCATAACGGAGGAGCTGTAGTTTGGAGAAGTATCAAGCAAGGATGTATTGTTGACTCTACCATGGAGGCAAAGTATGTCACAGCTTGTGAAGCTGCCAAAGAGGTTGTTTGACTTAGGAAATTCTTGACTAATTTGGAAATTGTTCCAAACATGTCAAAGCCAATTACACTTATTGTGATAACAGTAGGACTGTAGCTAATTCTAGGGAGTCCAGAAACCATAAGCATGGAAAGCATATTACGCAAGTATCACTTGATTCGAGAGATAGTGCATCGAGGAGACGTGATCATCACACAAATAGCTTTAGCGCTCAACGTTGAAAATCTGTTTACAAAGCCCCTCACGACTAAGGTGTTTGAGGGTCACTTAGAGAGTTTGGGTCTACGTGACATGCCATATTTAATCTAGGGCATGTGTGGAAGATTTACTGGGTGCATATTGTATGCCCTCGTTTCTTATTTTGTGTACTATTATAGTGTTTTAACCTTTATGTTGTACACCCCACTAACTTTAGGACAAGTGGAAGATTGTTGGGGTTGATGCCCTAAATCTCGTGGTCTTATAGTTTGTAATTGTACATATTATTCAAGTATTTTATTTATTTAATAAAATAAAGTATTTTATTATATTTGACATTTAGTTGATTTACCCACAAAACCAATAAACTAACATCCAAAGTTACCTTTTGTAACCTAAACATGTATGTGGAGACATACAAGTGGATCATGTTCAAGTGATAACCTAAATGGTCTGTAGTAGATGGATAAGGTATATCCTAGTAACACTACAATACAGGTTGCTTTGTAGTTGTTACAATTGTTCTAAAGTGCTACAAATGATTTGATCTTAATTATTTATGTTGAGACATTAGATCAAGGATATTCTATACAAAGATTTTGTATAATATCGGACTAGAAAATGATTAGTCTCTATTATTAACACTGTTACTAGTTAAGACTACATTTCACCAGGATGACCATAGGTGACTTGACCTGAATCTTAAGTGAGTTGTGAACTTCTATCTATAAAAGTGGTTCTTTGATTTGCATGGGTAAGAGTGGCATATGGTGTCGACTCAATATGCCTACAATTTTGGAGATTTGTCTGATTGGAGAGCTGGAAACACAGCGTCACAAGAAGGAATTCACTCCTTCTCTATAGATAGAGTAAGTAGAAAAATTGCTCTCTTAAGAACTGATTCCAAGGCTTCAACAATGTGGTGCCACACCCTCTCTTGGCTCGAGAGGAGCTCAGTTATAGCAGGACTATAATTATTGTTCATTAGAGAAAACAGTGGTACTTAAGGAGTTAGATGTAACTACAGGGACAAAACGATAACTTTTGGCCTAGTTCTACTTACGAGCAATTTGTGATGGGTCACTGCACTGTTGATTGGTTATATCTAATGGACACAAAAATATATCTAGAGTAAAAAGAGTGCAACTATTAGTCTTTAGTGGAATGACTGATAGGAATAAAGATTAATTTAATTAAAGAGTTTAATTAATTAATCTCATATTATTTGAGCTTCAATCTGTAGGTCCCCTTGTTAGCTCAATAAGGATAAATGAGAATCAAAATAATTTTGGTTTAATTTGAATTGTTCAAATTGATTAAATGGAATAAAATGTATAAGATACAATTGATATAATGTATTTGATAAATTATAATATAAATTTTTTTATGAGAGAAGTTACTATTTCAATATGATTCAAATAACAATAATAATATGAATAAGATTCATAAATAAACTATAGGTTAAAATTAATATGGATTCAATTCATATTAGAACTATAGATTATATTAGAGATCTAAACCATTGGTTATATTATGTATGATATAATACAAAGTCAATATTATATGAGATATAATATCCTTTAAACTTAAATTTATTTTATTTTATTGTTAATTAATATATATTTTAAATTAATAGAATAACTTCCAAGGAGTTATTCTATTTGATGGAGAGGGGGAGAGTTATTTGATAACTTTTCCCTCAATCTCTCTTAAGAAAAATTGTTAAGATACAATATTTAACTCTCTACATATCACAATCAGGTTGTTTTCGTGAATTCTAGTGCAGTTAAGGAGCTCACCTAACGCTAAGGTAAGGGGCTTCCTACTGGACTCAATTTTAGTCTCGAATGTGATGAACTGAACTGTATAACTGAAATGAGAAAGGATGATGGTTGTGTTTGATACCTTTGAATGT
>JBBPDI010000002.1:14310680-14328068 GCA_037974545.1 Cucumis variabilis
ATTATGCCAAATTAAGGGAATAATTTGACTCATGAGGACAAGTATGAACCATACCATTTTTTGTTTGATAATAATTACATTTTATTTTATTTGTAATTTTAAAAATATGTTCTTTATTTTTATAAAAACATTTCTCGAAACTACCTTAGTTGGTAGAGAATAAAAAACGAAAAATTTGAAAACAAGCAATTAAACAAAAAAAAAATAGAGTTGTATTTCGTGTTTTTCTATATATTCTTAGAATCAAAATTCGAAAATTGAATTCTAAGGCAAACAATTGTAAACTAGTTGTAGTTACCTAGTAAATATTAATTGATCATTTTTAAAATAGCAAAATAAATTAAAATATTTATAAAGTATAGCAAAATTTTAGATTTTAACAATGATAGTTTTCTATCACTGTAACATATCAATGACTATCCGTGATAGAATTTACTATAAATTGTAAATATTTGTAAAATTTACTTTTTTTTAAAATTACTCGATAAATTATTATTAATTTATTTACAAACATGTTTTATATTAAACAACATTATGTAATCATTGTTGTGTAATATTATATAATTCATAGGAAAGTTTAAAATGTTGTTCCTATGATTTGAAGTGAGTTAAAATTGTTGGATAAACTTTTTTTTTAAAAAAAAAGAACTTCTTGAAAATTTTTCTTTAACATTCAAGAAATTTCTTAAAGACAATTTTTGCATCATCACACTTTATCCAAGATTCATTTATGGTCATTGAATCTTTCACATCTCTCTAGAACATTTGGAGTCATTGGATCATACATATTTATCAAGGACAAATTAGAAACATTGGATTTGCTTGATGGTCAAGTATTTTTTGGCTATAAATAGATGAGGACCCATGGTTGCCAAACCATCCCAAAATCTCCAACAAGTTGAGTTAGGTATAAAATAAAGAGAGTTTTTTCTTAGAAGAGAGTTTTGTATTTCTGAATAAGAAATAAAGTTTGTAACTCCTATTTTATACCGTAAATTCTTCTATCCTTGCCAGTGGTTTTAAACATAAACTTGTTTAAGGGTTTTCCACGTAAAATTCTTGTGCTATATCCTCTTCCCTTCTTCTTCGATTTTCATTATTATTGTTCTCAATCTACTTTAGTAGAAATTCTATTATATTCGATCACAGTTTGTATTCACTACAAAAATTTCTACGTCTTATCGTTTATATATAGGATTTACCCCTATGGTATGATAAAAACTTTGAAATAAATAGACTCTATGGTAAGAACTATTCAAGAGGATTTAACAAACTATGAAGATTATATATGAAGTCCAAATCATATAAACTAAATTCTAAATTTTTTAAATCATATGAACTAACTTTTTAACTTTACTCATACCATTTACTTATCAAACTTGAAATTTTAATATTATGACTATGTTTGTTTTTAAATTTTAAAAAATAAGTTATTTGGGAAAAATAGAGTATTTGTTGACTAGTTAAAATAACTTTTAAAGGGTATTTTAAAGAGACAATTTGACAAAATATTTACAATATATAGCAAAATTTCATATTCTATTAATAATAGACATTGATAGACACTTATGCTTCTATCAGTAGTATTGATAGACAGTGATAGAAGTTTGTCAGTTTCTATCATCGATAGAATTCAAAATTTTGCTATAATTTGTAAATATTTTAATTTATTTTGCTATTTTTAAAAATGAGTATTTTAAATTGTCTTTATCAAAAGAGTATAAATAAAAAATATTTTTTTAAAAAAGAACAATTTTTTCTTAAGTAAATCCAAACAAACCCTAAATAATACCGAGTTGTCTACGTTAATAACCGAATTTAATATACCTTATGTTACACTAATTGTCTAAACTTACTATTTTTTTTTCTTTCACAAATAGTCTAATCTACTAAGCTTTTCATAAACAATGATAGATTTATTAAGGAGCCAAGGATGCCTCCCTTATATTCTCGATTTTTATATTTTAATATTAATTTTGAAGTATTAAATTATAATATATATTAAATAATGTTTTGTTTTTACTAAATTATGGTTTTGTTATAGTAGTTGTGTCCGTGCAAAACCATAAGATTCTGGATTCAATTCTGAAATAGTTTTTATTTCCTAAATGAGGATAATTTGGTCGATTTTTTCAAAAAATTTAAACTACCTTATTTTCTAGCCCTAGTTTGTTATCCCTAACAAATATTTAGAAAAAAATGCAATAAAGTCGATGATCCAAACTTTCACTCTCTTAACAATATTCAATAAAAAAAAATGTATTATTCTTTCCTTTTTCTTTTCTTTTTTTGATGCAATTTTTATATTTACATATTTACATTACAAAAAATCATGTAGAAATTGTTGGACTTTCTTATGCTACAAATGTAGTGAATGTTATTGAAGCATTAGAGAAATGTCGAGATATTTTTTTATATTTTTTAGTGTGTTTATTATATACTGCCCGGTGCCTCTCTATATAAAATTTATGGATTTGCCACTATTCATAAATGTTAAACTCAATTTTCTTATAGGCTACTGTCATAATTATGAGAGTTTTAAAAAAGAAAAAAAAAGAAAATACACTTTCAAGAAAATATAGAATCGCTTTCCTAAAATTTATCTTTTTCCTCAACCTTGTGTGTATTATTATATATATTTTTTTTATTTGATTTTAGTTAAATTTATTTTGCACCTTCCTTTAACTCCTCTTTTTTCTCCAAGATTTATTAAGGGGCCATGGGTTTGGACTTAGGGGGTTTGGCATTTGAAGTCAAACCCATGTTTGTACACTAGGAATAAAATTTCTAGGATTAAGATTCATAATTCATGGGTTTGGAATATATATATATATATATAGTTTTTTTTATTGAATGTCATATGTTTAAAACAAAAATCACTACAACATCTTAGATGATCATTGGCAACAAATGTTAGCCAACTTCAAGATCAAACACGATGACTGATCATGATCAATCGACGGTCACAACAATCGATTGTCTTAACCATTTACTATTAATCATCTTAATCGTCGGCTCCAAATCATCTTGACCGTTGATTATCAATCGTCTTGATTATCGGTGACCATTCATCTTGATCGTCGGTGACCTACAACTTTGAACGATACTATCGTGGGGTGAACATCTTTATGAAGGGATAAAAGCCCTATGACAGTGAAAGATTTTACAGAACCATTCTTCAAATTAATTTGGGAATCTCAAAATACCAGTACATTAGCAAAAATAATTAAGAAACTAGTTTTCTTATTAAGACTTAAAAGCTAAGTATGTTTTCTAATTATAGGTCAGAGAAAGAAAAACTTACTTGTTTATGTCTCTGAACCTACAAAGTAATTCTCCAAATTGGGACACCACCCGTCAGAGATCTTCCTACTCTCTGGGATGAGATTGGTTTGTGAAAACCAATTGAAATGAGAAAAATTTATAGATATTTGAGATAAACTATTTTCTTTTTGCAAAGAGCAAAAGTATTGACTTTTTTTTTCTTGATAAAAATAATTTGTTCAAGAAAACTGTTTTCTTCTAGATATTTATAACTATCTTTCCTTCTTGGAATAAGAAAATGAATAGAAGAGAATCATGAGATTCTATTAAATTAAAAAATATCAAATTAATAGAAATAACAAATATACTAATTAATTAACCATTAATCAATTAGTTAATAAATAATTAAATCATATTTAATTAATATTTCATGTTTGAATGAATATCTCTTCAATATTTTATAGATTTATATTAATTCAATTTAATTTAATTAAAACTAAACTATTAATTAATTGGTAATTCTCCAATTAATTAATATCTAAATTAAATATCTTATATTTAACTTAAATTAAATTTGAATCATATTCAAATATAAGTTTCTTTAATAACCAATAATTTTAATATGAGTCCAGTTCATATTAAATTAATATTTGAACTCACTCAAATATTTTCTCTTATAAATTAATTTTGAATCATATCCAAAATTAAATTTATATAAGAAAATTTGATAAACTTTATATTATAATGTATCATTATACATTAAACTAATTTCCAAAGTAATTTTGAACATTTCAAATTACAATTAATATAAATAAATCTTATTACCATTTACGAGCTAGGAAGTGGATATAATGGACCTACAGATCAGAAGCTACAACAATCTGAGATTAATTGACTAAACTCATTAACCACATTGATCAATATTCGTTAATTGTGTGTACACTCCACTAAAGACTCACAGTTGAACTCTTCTCCCTGTAAATATATTTCTGTGTCCACGGATATAGACCAATAACAATAAGTTAATCCTTCACGAGTGTTCGTAACACTAGCTAGGTCAATTTACGGTTTTACCCCTATGTTACCTCTAATCCTTAAATATCAATGCTCCTCTAATGAACAACCTGTTTATGGTCCTACCAATAAACAGAAACTTTCCTCTCGGGTCATAAAGAGGAAAGGAGTGAATTTCGTCTTGTGTAATTATGTTTCCAACTTTTCATTTGGTCTTGTCCCCAAAATGATAAGCTTATGAGTCGGTGATTTGGCCACTCTAACCCATACAAATCAAAGAAAAATCTCTCACGAACAGAAGTTCATAATACACTTAGAATTAAGACTAAGTTACCTAGTTCATTCTAATGAAATAGAAACCTAACTAGTTAACGAAGTTACATCTAGTGGTTACTATTTTGCGGTTTTGTTTTATGCAAACTTATTGGATAGGATACCCTCACTCGCATGTCAACTATACAAACACATTGGATCATTCAGTTTGTATCAAATACAAAGTGAGTCGTATCCATAGTGTTACCAGGATAAAGTATCCAGCCTTATCTCTATTTATAGACTCTTTAAGCTGATCTCGAACATTAATCTCTGTATGTCTCTAAATACTGTTCAAGACTCATTAAACAACTTGGAATGTTAGTTTATTGGATTTGAGTTATTAAGACAAAACTAATAATATAATTAATAATAATTATTACAATAACAACAATTTATTAACAACAGCCAATGGATTATATTTACAATCTACAAGTTTTAGGACATAAATCCCAACACTTTAAAGATGGCAACCAATCGTTATAGTTAATTATCAATGTCATGCCTATTAACAAACAATCATAATGATGGTCAAAATGATCAATAGCCATGACCCTTGACGACTGATTGTCATGATGGTTGACGACCAAACAATTGTCTGACAATTGGCGACCATTGACCGTCTTCACCAGGACTTCCTACAACTATTTGAGAGAAACTTGAATAGTAAACACTATTCAAGCCTATGGACTACAATTTTTTTCTAATTCGATCTAGAAAATCCATCGACCAACACCAAACACCACCCTAGTCACCATTGTCGGTTGACCACTAGGTTTCATTTTTAACAACTCCGCCAACGAACTTTCGACCACCAACTTTTGCAATTGCTGAAAACCTTGAAAAATTAATAAAAATGAATTTTTGAAAAACTTTTTCTTTAGTCATTCCAAATACACCTTGAATTTAGTCACAATAATATTTTTTAAAATATACATAGTTTTGTTCTTCTATTTTCTTTTCTTCTGGAGTTTTTAAATAATTATTATTATTAGATTATCTTTTTTCTCTTTTTTATTTAAAATTAATATTTCCTTCATTTTAGGAGATTTTGTTTATTTTGTTATATTGTTCCGGTGAAAATTGATGACCTATCTATTTGAGTATAAATCAAATATTAATATATTGGTAAATATAGTGAAAATTATAAATATATATTGCATATGTTCCATGATTTCTTTTTAGTTTAATGATATTTTTTATTTTTTTCGTAAGTCAATTTAACTAGAAGACTTAGAACTTATTTGGATTGGCATAAGAAAAAAGTGTTTTTAAAAAAACCCAATTTTATTTACACTTTTGATAAAAGTGGTTTAAAATACATTGCATGCCTCTCATAGGAAGACAACTATAACTATGACTAAATGTAATTCTACTTGACTTTTGCTTTTGCATGACCCTTTTGGTTATGATTATTTTGAAACCTATAATTAGATCCTTTTTAATGTTGCTTAATTAGAACTTTCGTAAACTCCATCTGATTATATAATTTGTTATATTTTGTGAATAGTTTGTTGTATTTCTAATTACACCATTCATGTTAATACAACTATAATCAAAATTATTGTATCGAATATTAAAATTTCTCAATTTTACATTATTTTCATTAAAATCAATAGAGTCGAAATTGAATTAGAGATATAAAATATGAAAAAAAAATCAATGAAAAATTTGATACAAAATAAATTTAGAACGTACAATTAATAAAAAAAAACAAGTTAGCTAAACCAAGAATAAAAAATTAGCACCCAAACACGACATCAAAAATCCAGATTTCCAAATCCTGCACTTCAAACATAGGCGTCTACAATTTCAAGGCATCAGAACCCCATCAAATTAACCCATAGGCATTTAATTCCGAAACATTTGATTCCTAACCTACGTGTCAAACGCCCCTTAGGGATTTTGTTAATTAAATATATTTCTCATATAAATCAAATAATGTACTAAAATCAAATAAGAAATATATTTCTTCGAGGGTATTTCTTCAGTTTTCTCATTCGCATTCCACGACCTTTTACACCTTGTATTAAGGTTCTTCATGCTCTAACAAAAATATAAAACTTCAAATCACGGTCATTGCTAATTCACTCACTTCATATTCGTCTCTCATCCCATACATCTTTGTCTGTTATTTCTTTGCTGACAACAATACTTTTTTAACATGTGTCCTTCATATTTTCTTCATCTCTCATCTCATACATCACCGTAACACACTAAAATTTGAACACTTTGTCATCATTAAACCACCATCAACCTTTCAGTTCCTGCAAATATTGATTTGAAGTAGACATTTCAAGTAGCCATATAAGATAAAACAAGTGCATGACTCATTTGAGATTGGGCATTTGAAATTTGAAGGTTGTGAGATACGAAATAAGTAGGTAAAACTTCCTAAAGCATGTGTCAAAGTAAAACAAGTATATAATTAATTGAGGATTAGACATTATAAGTTTGGAAGTTGCGAGATATTTGTGATATACAAAAACGGCAGCTAAAAACTAAATAAAACATAAATAGAAGTACTTTAAATCACCCAAAACAAGTATATGATTAATTTGGTAATGGGTATTTAAAATTTGGAAGTTGTTAGAAGCTTACGAGACATTTGCAAGATGCAAAAATGTAGCTAAGAACTTCATAAAACATGTGTAGAAGAACTTGAAATCACATTTTTAAAAAAAAAGTATATAATTGTGCTTGGAGATTAGACGTTACAAGTTAGGAAGTTTTGAGATGTTTGTAATATACAAAAATATAGCTAAAAACTTAATAAACATGCATGGAAGCACCTAAATCACATAAACACAAGTTTATAATTGATTTGAGATTGAGTATTTAAACTTTAGAAGGTGTGAGATGCTTGCAAGCTAAAAAATTAACAAAAAATTTGCTAAAGAATGTGTCAAATAGCATTAAATCACTTGAAATAAGATTTAAAGGTTTCGCCAAGTGAGAAGCAAAAAAGAAAAAACCTAAGAGCATATATGTATAACAATCCGTAGAAAAAAAACATAAAACATAAAAAAATTACTAGATAAAACAAGAACTTGATCAAGAGCAGCTAAAAATTATATGGAATGACAAGAGAGGTTGAGAGAAAAAAAGTTGGAAAGAGGTTAGAGAGAAGTTAGAGGAAGAAAAGAGAACATGTGGAAGATGAAGGGATAAAAACCCTATGGCAACGGAAGAATTTAAAGAACCGTTACTCATATTAATTTGATAATCTTAAAATACCAGTAGATTGGCAAAATTTTAGAATCAAAATTTTAAATGTAAAACTAAGCATGTTTTTAATTTATAGGATACATAGAACTTACTTTTGTTGACGTCTCTGAATCTAGAAACTACCGAATTGAGGACACCACCCGTCGAAAACTTTCCTATCCTTTGGGATGAGATTGGTTTGTAGAAACCAATTGGGATGAGAAAAAGTTTAGAGGTAGTTGAGAGAAACTCTTTTTTTTTTTTTTTGCAGAGCAAAAGCATTGACATTCTTTTCTTGATTAATTCGTTAAAGAAAACTGTTTTGTTCTATATATTTATAACTTTCTTTTCTTCTTGGAATAAGAATATGAGTAGGAGAGAATCATGAGATTCTTTTATCAAATCGACTAATTAATTAACAATTAATCAATTAGTTAATAATTAATTAAATCATATTTAATTAATATTTCATTCCAATCTTATTTGAATGAATATTTCTACAATATCTTATATATTTATATTAATATAATTAATTAAATCATATTTAATTAATATTTCATTCAAATCTTATTTAAATGAATATCTTTGCAATACCTTATAGATTTAATTAAATCAAACTTAACTAAATAAAACTGAACTATTAATTAATTTTTTAATTAATTAATATCTAAATTAAATATTTTATATTTAACTTAAATTAAATTTGAATCACATTCAAATATAAGTTTATCTCATAACGAATAATTTTAATATGAATTCAATTCACATTAAATTAATATTTGAACTCATTCAAATATTTTATCTCAAATAAATTAATTTTGAATCAAATCCAAAATTAAATTTATATAATAAAGTTTTACAAACTTTATATTATAATGTATCACTATACATTAAACTAATTTCCAAAGTAATTTTGAACATTTCAAATTACAATCAATATAGACCAATAACAGTAAGTTAATTCTTCACGATTGTTCGTAACACTAGCTAGGTCAATTTACCATTTTATCCCTAAGTTACCTCTAATTCTTAAATATCAATGCTCCTCCAATGAACAACATGTTTATGGTCCTACCAATAAACAGAAACCCCTCTCGTGTCATAGAGAGGGTAGGGCCCTTTGATCAAGACCTAGTTTAAGGGAACACTCATCTACTTACCCTAAAGTAGAAAATGAGTGAATTCCATCTTGTGTAATTATGTTTCCAGCTCCCCACTTGGTCTTGTCCCAAAATGATAAGCTTATTGAGTTGGTGATCTGGTCACTCTCATCCGAATATATCAAAGGAAAATCTCTAGCGAACAGGAGTTCATAACACACTCAAGATTAAGACTATGTTACCTAGGTCATCCTAGTGAAATAGAAATCTAACTAGTTAAGGGAGTTACATCTAGTGGTTACTATTTTGCGGTCTGGTCTTATGAAAACTCATTGCATAGAATACCCTCACTCGCATGTCAACTACATGAATGCATTGGATCATTGCGTTTGTATCAAATACAAAATGAGTCGTATCCATAGTGTTACCAAAATAAGGTACCCAGCCTTATCCCTATACTAAAGACCCTTTAAGCTAATCTCGAACATTGATCCCTATATGTCTCTACATATTATTCAAGACTCATTAAACAACTTAGAATGTTAGTTTATTAGAGTTGGGTTATTAAGACAAAACTAATATTATAATCAATAACAATTATTACAATAATAACACTTTATCAATAACGGTCAATGCATTATATTTACAATCTACGAGTTTTAGGACATAAATCCCAACAGAAGAGAGTGAGTTTTACATCGCTTTAAAGGGAAAAAGAAGATAAAATTTCATCTAACGGAAAATTAGATTATTCACACCTCAATTTGTCAAAGTCTATTTTTTCAAAACCAATTCAAAAAACCTACAACCCCTTTAAAGTTTGGACTATTTTTTTTGCAATTTTCCCAAAACTTTTCTATTACTAGAAATTTAATGATATTGATGTTTAGTTTATAAAAATTTGAAAGCAAAATGTGGAAAAAAATAATAAAAGATGAGTAAAACTTGGGGGCATGGTAGTGTCATCTAGCACTTGCATCCCTTCCACGTGACCCATTTTTATGGTATCATGTGTCATTTTCTTTTTTTAAAAAAAAATTTCTCTTTCTTCTTCCTTCATCCATCTCCCATACTGTATTTTTTCTTCTTCTTCTTCAAAACCATCAAATCTTTTATCGATCTTCGACAAGAGTCCATGGTCCTTTAGATTTGCAAGTTTATGTTTAAAAAGAGATGTTAAAGGCAAAAATTCATTCCAAGTTTGTTTTCTCCTAGGGTTTGCCTTCCTTTGGTGTTTGTTGTGTTCATATTGGACTGTATGTTGGCCCCTCTGTTTATTTTTCTATGTTCTTTCCCATTTTAGTCTTCCTTGGCCCTCTGTTTCTATTTCACATTGCTTAAGTGCTGCTACTTCAATTGTTGTCATTTGTTTGTATCACATTTGGCCGAAGCTTCTGTTTTAAATTTTTTAGTACTATTTTGTTCAATTTTGTGTTCACATTTGGCCCCTCTCTCTTCTATCTGCTTATGCATTCAATGCATATTATTGTAATTTCTCATCCCTTGCTGATTTTTCTTTCTTTCAATACCTGTGCAATGTCCCTTTGTTCACAATTTTCGATCTCTGTGGCTTTGCTGATGCTTCTATCTATTAACATAGTCATTGACAATCCATTATGTAGTTATTGTGGTAGGTCTCATGGTTTAGGGTTTTTGACTATCTTCTCAATTTTTTGAGATGTGTCCTTTCCATTTTGATTTTTTTTCTTGTGTATTCTCATTTGCAAAGATTCTTCATTATCTTTTGTTTAGGGTCTTCAAAGGCATTTATTTATCTCATCCCCATTTATATATACATGCTTTGTTCTTTTGTCTTATTGTATGCATCCTCTCTCCTTGCTTATCCTTCATCTTCTTTGGTATGTTAATTACTACATCCATTGCATTCATGTTTTATTTTCTCCTTTAACTGGTTGTTATCATGAACCATATTAATGGAGGCGTGTGTTTGTCAATGCAACTTTTATTTTTCCTTTATTTTGGAAGTCAAAGAATGCATCACTTGGTTTCCAAAGCCAATTTTTTATCTTGTTATTATTTGCCTGAATACTATCATTTTGTATTCAAATGTATGTTTGGAAATCCAATGGCCTTCCTTTCCATGCCTATAGCCTCATTAATTGCTTTGCACTACATGTTTGAAGGACACCTTTTCCATTACATGTTCTTTCTTCTAATGCCTATAATGTCCTTCATTTCTTTGCATACATTGTTAGAAGGGCCTTTTTCCCACTATTTGTTATTCATTTCCATGGTTGTAATGTCCTTCATTTTTGTGCAACCCATGGTTGAAGGACATTTTTTTCATTATAGTTCTGCATTTCCATTTCCATCCTCATAATGTCATGCATTTCTTACCATTGCATACTTTGGCAACATTTTTTCCACTACATGAAATTCAAGTTCAAATTCTTGAACGGATTTCTTTCCTTTTAGGCACAAAAAAAATATCTTTTTATTCACTTTCATTCTCTCGCTTAATATTAACGATCTTCTTTTTTTCATTTCAACCTCGGGTAGATTCTCGTAAGTATATTGCATGTAGACACAGTTTTTTTTCCTTTTTCCATCAATCGTGTATTTTCATAACTCTTCTTTTGATTTTCATGTTAATATAGACAAATTCGTAATGGACTATTAAGAGGTACTAGGGTTTCGTTGTAATTTTTTTTTCACTTTTTTTTTATCATTTTCTATGATTAGTAGATTGTAATTCGAAGGAAACGATTGCCACGAACAATGGTTTTGTAATTCTTTTTTTGTGTGGACTATCATTTCAATCTTTTTGAAGTATATTTTATCCTATTAGTGTCTTATGCACTATTATTTATTTTCTCTACTTTTCTACTACCATATTGAAACTACACGAACTTTACTTTTTAAAAACATCACATTTCACAATTTGCTAGCATAAAAAGAATAGCTGCAATGATTTTAGAAAAATATGTAAACGTATTTTTGAAACTACGACGTACTTTGGATTTACAAAGCACAAAAGCATGAATTTAACAAACTATGAACGTTTTAAAGATGTCCTAGGGTTCGTACAAAGAAAGAACCAAAAATATTTTCCACGCACGCGGGAATAAGGCAGCTCCATGTTTTTGGGTTAAGGAATTACCCAGTTATAAGATTCTTGCACAAAATCATTGTTTAGTCAATGTAATTTTCTTTAAAAGTTTAAGTTACAAACCTTGTCCCCCACTTGCAATTATACAAGTCTTTACAAACAGTAACCAAAACGAAAAATTGTTTAGTCGGTGAATGTGAAAATGTGTCAAACTCCAAATCGTACTGTGACAAGAATGTCGAAGTAGTAGGAATAGGATGTGAGTTTGTTACAACTTTGAAAATTTCTTATCGCAAAATATTATTCTCAACTCCTTTTATACTAACTCAAAATGCAATGGTGGTCAACCTAAAAGCCAAGTATAATATATACCTACCAAAACATTTATTAATAACAAGCGTTTGATACATAATTACAAAACTTTGACCAAACAAACAATCCTTAACTATTTTCAAAATGCCTGGAGTCATCTTGGCCGCAAATTCTTCAATCATCTTCTCTACTTGGCCTAAACGCCTGATCCTGGGAGATGAATTTTTTAAAGAATGTCTAAAAGGCTGAGGTTTTATGAAATTCTTTTCGCAATACCTTTTCATAAACATCATTTTGCATAAATTACCAAATAATTTCATCTCACACAAACCTTTCTTTATGCTTAACATATTCCTAAAAAACAATTTCACATAAATACACATTAGTTAACATTCATTCCTTTCGTCAAGGATCTCGAATCGTTCTCTACGCTTGGTCTCATTATCTCACGTTTTAACTACTGTATCAACAGCTCCAAGAACATACATATTCGTCCTTGTTGCTCAGGCTGCTAAGTTTTATACGCTCCTTTCAACGCATAAGCCAACTTCTTATCACCATGTGGTCCGTACACCTCATGGTGGCCTTGACACTTTATGTACCAATAAAAGTTAGCATCATCTCTAGGAATCAACTAATAGTTTGAAAACCATTTCATAGCATGGAAATTGTAATCATCAAATCAAGCTTTAGCACTTTCTCATTTGAAACAATTTCACAGCTTCTTTTTGAAATACTTTCTCATTTGAAATCACCTTTCAAAATAGTCAAACGGAACCACAAAACATTTAAGAAGAATACCACTCACCACACTTTAACAAAAATTATCCTCTTCCTTTTCTTCTGGTTGAGAGGGAAGAGACATTTTCTTAATCTGACACGTTACCCCCTGTTAAATCAGATTTGACTTTTTCTTAGTCAGACCATACTTCTCGCCTAACCCCATACCACAAATAACTTTAACCACAACACTTTTCGCAAATAACCTTATCGCGTAGTTATATTTTTACAAGAAACCTTCCTTGCGAACTAACCAACTTTTACTCGCATTGAACACTTACCGTGAATTTAAACTTTAAGGCTTTCTCGTAAACTTCTTTATGACGAAACTCTTGGTTCTTATCGTGAAGACTACCCAAACACTTAGTCATTTTTGTCAAACTTACGCGGACATTCTTTTGATAGCGTTTAGACATAGATTCTACCTGAAACCCTTCTTTTCTCAAAACTTCCTCGCGAATTGACTTTTTAATTGAAAAACTTATTCCAACAAAAGATTTTATGGCTTAATCCTTTCTGCACATATATTCAAACGCCAATTTCTATAGTAGTTTTAGCCAAAATTTTACTTCCTATATTCGAATTAAAAACGGGTCTCACAAAATGGTCAGGAATTTTGTTTTCTATTTAACGAAATACCAAAATTTGACGTTAGTAAAGAAAAGTGCACACTAGAATTTCAACTACCCTTTTAAACAACGTTCATACATTCACAAAAGCATATTGTCACACAAATTTTCAAATACTAGTACATGCATAATTAACTTTGCACCTTTTTTTGTCGCGAGTGAGATCTAAACTGTTTCTCGTTTAATATCTCGTTATTTTTTTGCACTAGGTTGTAGGAGAAGTTGAAATATTTTTTTCGTGCATGCAATCATAAGAATTTTTAAATTTTTTTGTTATTCTCATAACATACTAGCGAGATGGGTACTTCAGTAGGTAATTAGTCGTTACCTTGCAATGGATTCATAAGACATTGCTACAATACTAACCATTTTCACAATGTTCCAATTTCATTTACTAATGATGTTGGACTGACTAATGAATGATAATAAGATGTTGCCGCAAGCACATTACGACACTAGACATAGAATTAGGCTAGCATATTTTTGCTTAATCCATGAGTTCAACCTTGTATGTCGTTAAAGTACTAGAATGGACAGAAAAACTTTTGTCACTCTATGCCACCTACTATGAACTACTGCTGAATTGGCGTCGACAGAAATTATTGATGTCGAGAAGATGGTAGCAATATTTCTACACATTTTGGCACACGACGACAAGAATCAAGTCATCCAAAAGGATTTCGTGTGATCCAGTGAAGCAATTTCACGTCATTTCAACCTCGTACTGTTAGTTGTGTTATGCCTGCACGACGAGTTGTTGAAAAAACCACAACCAGTAACAAACGGATGCACAAATTCACGTTGGAGGTGCTTCGAGGTTGGCTTCTTAGATATACTCTGTATTTCACATATCACAAAGTCCTACTATCGATCCACAGTTTTTTTAACACTGTAGAATTGCCTTGTGGCATAGTACGGGACTTACATAAAGGTAAACACGATGGCAATTGATCGATCGAAGATAGAACGTGAAAGGGTGAAGTTGCCATAAACGTCCTAAGAGTATGCGATACGAAAGGAGATTTCATATTCGTCTTAGTCTGTTGGGAAGGATCCGTAGCTGACTCGCACATCCTTCGAGATGCTATTTCAAGATTGAACGAACTGAAAATTCCGAAGGGTAACTGCTATTGATACTCTTCCTATCATTATTTGAAATTTTCTCAATTACGACATTTAACACGTTCGATATCCTAACAGGATATTATTACCTAAGCGACAAGGGGTACCCTAATGCTGAGGGATTTTTGGTTCCTTATAGAGGACAAAGACATCACCTGCAAAAGTGGCGTGGAGCTAAAAATGCACCTACAACAGTGAAAGAATTCTTCAACATGAAACATTCTTCCGCATGGAATGTTATTGAAAGAGCTTTCGGTTTGTTGAAGGGTCAATGGGAAATCCTTCAAGGAAAGTTCTACTACCTCGTCCAAGTCTAAGGTCACATGATACTGGCATGTTGTCTACTGCACAACCTCATAAACAAAGAGATAACAAACTTTGATATATTAGAGGATATCGATGAGGGTGACTTGATGTACACAACAACTGCAGGTGACGACATTCACTACATTGAAACCTTGAATAAATGGAGTCAGTGGAGGAATGATCTAGCCGAAAAGATGTTTAGTCAATGTGAGTTGCGTAATCAGTAGTACACATAGTGTAACAGTAGTAATGCGTTACTTTAGTTTGTTAAATACGATCAATCTTGTATAATATTGAATGTACGTGTGTATCCACGAAATGGATGACACCCTGACCCATGGCATGATGCACAAACTATTTTTTTTACGATGTGTTTACTTCTTCTCTAACTCATTCGCTTAGAATTTCTTTTACTTCTATCCTTTGTTAGTATGGTTAGTTCGTCATGGGCCCCTAAACATTTATATACCAAAGAGGAGGAGTCCATCCTTGTGGAGTGCTTGGTTGAGTTGGTCTTCGCCGGTGGATGAAAGTCAGACAACGACACGTTCAGACCTGATTACCTAGCACAGCTAGTGAGAATGATGGCGAAAAAGTTGTTAGGGTGCACCATCCAAGCGAACACTACTATTGACTGTCAAATCAAGACACTGAAGAGAACATTCCATGTCATAACAGAAATGTGGGGCCCATCATGCAGTGGATTCAGATGGAACGATGAGGTGAAGTGCAAAATCGCTGAGAAGGAATTGTTCGACAGTTGGCTCAAGTAAGAAAATAATGTATTGTGAAATGTTATTCGCTTGTAATAGAATTGAAAAATGACAATTGCTTTGAAATTTTTCACAGAGTTATTCTGCAGCGAAGGGCCTCCTAAACAAAGCTTTTTTTTTCTATTATGACAAATTATCGTACAGAAAAGATCGTGCTAATGGAGCACGTGCAGAGACATTCATCGATGTCAGGTTGAATGTGTTGGATGAGCACAAGGGATTTCCAACTGAAGATGGAAACGATATGGAGATCCCTACGATGTATAGTCAGGGACTTAACATATGGCTCAAGGACATAATGGACACACGACCTAGTTAATCAAGAGAGTGTAGGATAGGTTCAATGGAATCAAAGAGGAATTGAAGAGGCCAAAATGTGGAAATTATGGAAGTCATTCGCAGTGCCATGGAATATGTGAATGTCCAGCTGAAGGCCATAGTGGAGTGGCTGAATTTAGCACGCCAAGATAAAAGCACAACCCGTGCATGCAGAAGTTGTTAGACAATTGCAGGGAATCCCTGAATTGAGTATATTCGACAAAGTGTGTTGTATGTGAATATTGATGCGCAGTTTGGCCAACATGAAAACATTCTTGAAGGTACCCGAGAAACTTAAGTTGTACTACTGCACGATCATTCTATAAGATAACGCTTCATTGCTCATCCAATTCCAACGCTTGTCCCTTCTGTTTTCTCCTTCATTGTATTTGCCTCCATTTCAAGTGTGTTGTACCAAACTATTGGCTTAATGATTGGTTGTATTATTGAAGTTATGTAGCATTTAATTTTGAATTTTCAATTGTTATTTGCATTCAGTTACATGTTTAGAAGTTGTGCATGAATGCTAGAAAAAAAAAAGTATGCATGAAACATAATGATTGAATAACAAATTTTAGTAATGAATGTCATAATTAAAAAAATTAAGACAAATGATTTGAACAAAATAAGGCAATTAAATAAATATATGAAACTTGTGTATTGAATTTAGAATATGAATTTAAAATAAAAAATTACCATAACACTGTCTACGTAATCATTTCTTCAAACATATATTATCATAACACTGCAGACATAATTCTTTCCCCAAATGCAACTATTTAATCGTTGATGCATACTATCATAATACTACCTATCATAATCATTTCACTCAAATACATAATATCATGACACTAGAATTATTATAATATTTACTCTTTCATAAATCAACCGGAAATGAGTTTTGCATTAGTTTCGAGGGAAAAGAAGATAAAATTTTAGTGACAAATTAGGCTATTAACATCTCAATTGATTCTAATATCCACTTTACGAGAACCAATACCAGAAACCTATATCATAATCACATTCGGACTATTTTTGTTAATTCCCCAGTAACCTACCCTCTTCCTCCTCAATTCTATTCTTTTCACCTCCGATACCTTTTCGATTCAATTGTTGAATGTCATGGGCAGAGAATTGTTGTTTTGGGCATTCATCACACTTCTCCTTGCCTTAATCCGAAG
>JBBPDI010000002.1:14350357-14362236 GCA_037974545.1 Cucumis variabilis
AAATGTTATCTATGAAAGTTCTTATTTATATGTGTACTAGTTTTGTGTTAAAATAGAATCAGTTGATGAAAATTATGTGTAATGACAGGAACAACTCTAATATGCCAACTAGTCTTTTTTATTATGAGTCATTTTAAAATCGTCAAGAGTATGAGAGCACGATACAGGGACAAAAATATTATTGAATTACAAGTTTTTATTTTAAAAAATTGAAACATGCTTGATGGTTTTTAAATGTCGTAAACAAGTGCATCCTTGATGGTTTTTCAATGTCATAAACAATCAATTTCTTAACGGTTATTAAATATCATGAACACTTATACTCTTGACAATTTTAAACTAGCATAAACACTCATACTATTGACGGTTTTTAACTGTCATGAACATTTGTATATTTGACGTTTATAAAATGTCAACATTCAATATTCTTGATGTTTGTATCAACCATCAAGAACTTTGGCTTTCTTAACACTGGCTTCAAGGACGATTTTAAAACCGTCAAGAATAGTGATTCTTGACAATTTAAAAACGTCAAGAGAGCCTGTTTTTGTAGTAATGATTCTTCAGGTGGAATGATGACGCTTCAATCATCAAACATCACAAATGTAATAGTTAGGTGTTTGTTTGACATTTGATAGGTTTTTGTTTAACAATATATTGTTATGTTTATGTTTTTGTTTGAGATTCAATTGGAATACTTAAGCTGTTGTAAGTTGCAACATTACAAGAAGTAGTTCATATAGTTTTGAAATGAAATTTATTTAGTTAAAAATTTTGTTGTAATAACACCACAACAAATTGGGATTTCCACGACGCAGTAATGTGTCGACAAAGATTGGATACGACGTCGACAAACATTCTTCCAACGTAAACCTTTACGTTGGGAAGGATTTAAGGAGAACCGTGTCGAGATAACCATTCTCAACGGGCAAACAGTGCAGCTTTGCGCATTTCCATCTCTCGATGTTGATTTTGTAGACGGCAAGATAACGTTCATGAAACCTGACCCCGATGTCACATTTTGACATCAGGCATAGGCCTCTGCCGACGTACCATGCAAGTGTTGGGATAACTCTTCGCCTGATGTCACACCGCACAACGTCTCTCCGATGTGGTGAATAAAAGCATCATGGAAAGACTTAAAACGGATAAAAGCCCATGGTAGTGGAAGATCATACAGAACATTTCTCAATTTAAGTTGAAAATCTCAAAATACCAATACATTGACAAAATAATACAGAAACTAATTTTCTTATTTTAACTTAAAGACTAAGAATGCTTTCTAATTATAGATTAGAGAAAGCAAAACTTACTTAGTTTGACGCCACTAAATCTACTAAAACTCCAAATTGGGACACCACCCATTAGTGACCTTATCCTCTTGAGATGAGATTGGTTTGTGAGAACCAATTGGGATGGAAAATTTTTTAGAGAGAAACTACTTTTACAGAGAGCAAAAGCATTGGCTTAATTAAGAAAAAAAATATTTTTCTTATGCATATTTATAACTCCCTTTCCTTGAGGGAGTAGAAAAGAATCATGAAATTTTAATAATTTAAAAATATTAAATTAATAAAAATTTCAAATCTACTAACTAATTAACTAATCAATTAATAATTAATTAAATTGTATTTGATTAATAATTCATTTAAAACATATTTAATAAACATCTCTCCAATATCTTATAGTTTTAAATTAATTTAATTAAATCAAATAAAATTAAACTAAACTATCGATTAATTCTCCAATTAATTTATTGCTAAATTTAATATCTTATATTTAACTTAAATTAAATTTGAATTGCATTCAAATATAAATTTATCTCACAACCAATAATTTTAATATAAATCCACTTCACATTAAATTAATATTTGAACTCATTCAAATATTTTATCTCTCATAAATTGATTTTGAATCATATCCTAATGAAATAGAAATTTAACTAGTTAACGGAGTTACATCTAGTGTTTACTATTTCGTGGTTCGCTCTTATGCAAACTCATTGCATAAGATATCCTCACTCGCATGTCACCTACACAAAAGCGTTGGATCATTGTGTTTGTATCAAATACAAAGTGAGTCGTATCCATAGAGTTACAAGGATAAGGTACCTAGCCTTATCCCTATACTATAGACCCTTCAAGCTAATCTCGAACATTGATCTTTGTATGTCTCTACATAATGTTCAAGACTCATCAAACAGCTTAGGATGTTAGTTTATTGGAATTGGGTTATTAAGACTAAAGGGATAAAAGTCCATGGCAGCAGAAGATTTTACACAACCATTCCTTAATTTAATTTGAAAATTCTAAAATACTAGTACATTAGCAAAAATAATACAAAAACTAATTTTCTTATTAAACATGCCTTAATAAATTATAGATTAAAGAAAGAAAAACTTACTTAGTTTGATGCCTGTGAATCTACAAAAACTCCACAGCGGTTAAGCTTTTGCTTTTACGACTGATCGGAGAACAAGAAGAAACATACTCGAGAGAAAGGTGAGAAGAAAGGGCTCAAGAATAAAAAGTTTCAAAACCCCGTAGGCTTTTTATCTTTTCTTTTTGCCTATTTTAAGTCATTGATCGCGGATAAATCCTTCGGACTACAGATGAATCTTTCAGACTCCAGACTCTGGGTAAACCCTGCGGACTTCGAACTACAGATGAATCTTCTGGAATCAGGACCCTTGATAGTCGAAACTCTACAGACTTCGGACTACAGATGAATCTTCTGGACCAGGATCCTTGATAGTAGAATCAGCAGGACCCTTGATAGTTCAGGGATCTTGATTGAGGTCCTTTATGTCTTCTTTATTCTTACCTCTTCCTCTCCTTATGACGCATCGCAAATTCTTTGCGCCTCCTTCTCTCCTTTCAGTCGAGCCCTCTTATTCCTTTTTTTCTTCATTCATCCGCCTCAATGAACAAGGGGTTGATCCTCTACTGCTGACCTAGACTGCCCACGGAGCACAAAGAAGCAGAGCGGGGTTTTATAGATGACAGAAAGGCTATCCTCTTTGCCACTCGCTAGGATTTTTGGCCTATTCAAACCTCTTGCGCCCATTCAAGCATCCCTTTGTAGGTTGGTGGAGATGGCTTTATATAGGAAATATTTAGGAGTGAAGCTTCAATCTTCTGAACTTGACAGCGACATCCACCAAAAAGTGTCTGTTGTACATCACCTCAGCTCCAACTACCGCTCTTGTCTTCTAGTGACCCTTCCTCACGTGATAACTTTATTCCTTACCTAGAGACGTTAATCGCAATACGAATTCCTGACTGTAGTCCTTGCACAAACTTCTTACTACGATTCATTAGTTTCTTTCATTATTCAATATCCTACATTCCAACATTACAATCGCGTGAAATAGACATAACACTTAAGTAAAGTATATTTCCAAGTACTTATGCATTTACAACACAAGTTACGCATTCTGATTTTCTTCTTGTGCGTTTAACCTCAATATTCTAATACAAGGAGCTATAATAACAAGTGTTTATACACGCTATAAATTGAACATTGATCCCTGTATGTCTCTACATATTGTTCAAGACTCATCAAACAGCTTAGGATGTTAGTTTATTGGATTCGGGTTATTAACACAAAACTAATAATATAATCAATAATAAATATTACAATAACAAGACTTTATTAATGGTCAATGGATTATATTTACAATCTACGAGTTTTAGGACATATCCCAACAAACTCCCACTTGGACTAAAACACAAATCTCTATGCGATGTACATAATAAAGTACTCCTCTGATATTGGAAATGGTAAAATGTACAAACATATTGCATAAAACGTATATGTACAAATACAATAAACTAGAGCATCCTCATACTCATTACACATCTCCCACTTGCCATAGATTACCTAATGTACATAACTCGCATGCCTAGACTTTCTAGATGACCCTCGAATACTTTAGTAGTGAAAGTCTTTGTAAATGGATGAACAATATGCCCCACTATTATCACAATATAAAGTGATGGCCATGCTCATGTTTGGAACAACTTCCAAATCATGCAGGAATTTCCTAAGTCAAACTACTTCTTTTCTCCTTCACAAGCAGCGACGTACTCAGCCTCTATAGTAAAGTTTGCAATGCATCCTTGCTTGATGCTACTCCATACCACAACTCCTCTGTTTAGGATGAACACTGATCCCAATGTGAATTTCCTTGAATCCTTATCGGTTTGGAAATCAAAGTTAGTGTATCCTGTAAGGATCAAATCCTTAGCTTCATACACAAGCATGTAATCTCTTGTTCTCCTAAGATATTTGAGCATAATGTTAACCACCGTCTAATGGTCTAACCCCGAATTGAACTGATATCTACTGATTGTTCCTAATGAGAAGGATATCATCCACATAAAGTACTAAGAAAACTACTTTACCTTTGTTGATATTCTTCTATACACAAGGTTCATTGACGTTTTTGTGAAAACCGTAAGTTTGACTGTAGTATAAAATCTAATGTTTCAAGATCAAGATGCTTGTTTCAACCTATAAATTTATCGATTCAGCTTGCAAACTTTTTGGTCATGACCTTAGATTATGAACCGCTCGGGTTGAGACATAAAGATACTATCTTCAAGATTGTCATTCAGAAAAGTAGTCTTGACATCCATTTTCCATATTTCGTAATCATAAAAGGCGGCTATGGACAAGATAAGCCTTATAGACTTTAACATAGCAACAGGAAAAAAAGTTTCCTCATAATCAACCCCTTTCCTTTGGGTATACCATTTTGCTACAAAACTAGCTTTGAAGGTCTATACCTTTCCAACTAAATCTCTCTTTCTCTTATAGATCTATTTGTACTTTATAAGTTTCACCTCTCCAAGTAGATCTACAAGCTCCCACATCAAATTGAAGTACATAAACTCTATTTCAAGGTCCATGGCTTTGACCCATTGGTTTGTCTACATGATTCATTGCCTGTTGATAGAACATTGGATCCTCAACATCATCATCTAGTATGACAACCTAAGTTTTCATTAAACCCAAGTAACGGTTAGATTGTGATACAACCCTCCCAATACGTTGATGCATTCTCAACGATTGAAAAGGATGAGACTGACCTGATGTATTGGTTTCATTAACTCTTGATGAGGGACTAGCTTCATTAACAATCCTTGTTGATTCATCAATAACTTCACTTAATATGAATTTGCTTCGTGGTTTATGATCTCTCATATGGTCTTCTTCCAAGAAAGTAGCATTTATCGATACAAACATTTTGTTTCCTTATGGATCAAAGAATAGACCACCTCTCATGTCTTTAGGGTAATCAACAAATCAGATATAAGTTGCAGTCTCTATTGTATACTCCCAAAATGAGCTAGGCAATTGAGCATAGTTGATCATTGAACGAACCATGTCTAACAAGGTGCCAATTCTCCTTTTTGATATACCATTTTGTTTAGGTGTCTCAGGTGCTAAGAGTTGGAATTGGATTCCATGTTCTATCATATAGTCCTAGAATCTCAAATCAATGCACTCTCTACCACGATCATATCAAAGTATTTTAATCTTTTTACATGATAGATTTTCAACTTCAACCTCATACTCCTTGAACTTTTCAAGAGCTTCATACTTATGCTCCATTAAGTATAAATAACCATACCTTGAATAACCATTTATAAAGGAGATAAAGTATTCAAAATCTTCTCTAACTTTTACATTAATCGAACCACATAGGTCTGAATGTATAAGTTCTAAGGACTATTTGCCTCTATAACCTTATCCAAGAAAAGGCCTTTTAATCATTTTTCCTTAAAGACAAGATTCATATGAAGGTAATGAATAATCTTTTAACTTATTTAGAAGTCCATTCTTTACCAATCTTTCGATCTTATACAGATTATTGTGATCTAATCTTAAATACCAAAGAAAGGTATTGTTATTAAGAAAAATTATTTCCCTTTTATTTTGAGTATTAGTAGTTTTAAACATCTCATGATTTAAAAAGGCTTTCACTTTATTGGATCTTAATATATACAAGTTATTTTTAAGCTTAGCCAAATAAATATGTACACTATTCTAAGAAATGAACACTTCATTTAAAGAAAAAAATAACCGAGTACAATTGTTCAATAAGCAAAGAAATAGAAATTAAGTTCCTCTTAATCTTAGGAACTATGTTCATGTTTAAAAAAAAGAAAACTGGAATCTATTTCAAAAAACGACTTTGGCATCTTCCACTGCATGAGGTGAAATGACATCTCCCCTTCCAACCTTAAGCGTCATCTCAGCCTCTCCGATCTGCTAGAAATAATTAGTTTTCTGTAAAGAAGAACAAACGTAATTAGTGGCTTCTGAATAAAGTCAAGTATTTAGGCAGTTTCGTCATTTTTCACCAAACAAGTTTCTAAGACAAGTAAAACATATTTATCTTCCTTTTCCTTATTTTCTCAGCAAGGTACTTGAGGTAGTTTTTCTTCCTGTGTCCATCCATATTGTAGTGGTAGCACTTTCCCTTGTCGGCTACCTTAGCCTTCCCTTTCCCCTTAGTACCAGCAGCAGCAAGACCCTTCTCCTTCCCTCCTTTCTTCTTTTGGATCTTCTTTGACCCATGGAATGACGGTGCAGACTTGGTTTTAGAGGATGAATCCTTCTGAATCCTTTGAGAATTGGTAACATTTGCCTCTCCTTCTTTCTGTCCCTTATTTTTCAAAAGACACTGAAAACTCTGCAACTCATTTAGGAGGATAGTCATGTTGTACTCTATTTTGTTCATGACCGCATTACTACAGAATTGAAGAAAGCTTTTCGAAAGAGATTCCAAGATAAAAGAAACTTGACTCTATTTGTCAATGACTGCCTTGTTCATTTCTGTCATATTGTACTGGACCATCAAGTCGAGAACATCTTCTCGAACAGATGATCCTCTTTCATATAGGCATTATATGACCTCGTGTCAAATTTGAATGCATGATTGCCCAAAATTCTCCTGGAGGGAGTTCGTAATCTGACGTGCAGTGACCATGAACTCATGCTTCTTGCTTAGTACATCAAATATACTGACTAAGATGTAAATGCATGCCTTGTCATTGCCCTTTGTCCAGCGATCTATGCATCTTTGGCAGTCTGGGATGCATTATGAGCAAGGAGAGGAGGACATTCCTCTATTAAGACGAAGTGTAGATCATTTACTACTAGAATCATATTCAAGTTCGACTTCCACGTCGCATAGTTCATGTTGGTTAATTTTTCGTTTTTAAGTAGTTGAATTATTGAAGAAGCCATGCTAAAACAATCAATTGACCGTATTAGTTATATTTGTCTTAATCCATTACACAAAATAATCCAATCAATTCAGCAAAAACAAGCAATTAAAGAACCCTAATCAAACAAATAATTTAGTTTTTGCAACGATACTTCAGAAGTTTAAAGCAATAACAACCGAAGGGTGATTTAGCTATTCCTCTTCTGAATTAAGATAATCTCAACTAATAACTAATACCATAATAACTCATATTTCTATAGTTATTAGCTACTGTTATTCGGTCAAGGATTTATATTAGAAAAATGATCGTAAACAACAATATTAAATAGAATGGTAGATAAAACAAACACGTATCTCCTATAAAAGCAAAACTATGAGGGATGTTTTTCATAAAAAGAATCATTAATATATCACATAATCACTACAACAAATGTATCTTTTAATAGCATCCAACCATAGCATGTTTAGGATTATGTTATAAAAAATAGAAGTAAAAAAAGACGGAAGATGAAAGTAGTAAATTCACCCAAAAAAAAATGATTTATTTTTAGGTTTTGTGTGTTATGCTTTTCCCTCTATTTTCAAAGTGCCCCTTTTTACCAAATGCCCCAAATTCCCCCGATTTCTCTCTTTTCACACAGAACCATCTCCGATTTCCCTCTTCTTTCAAAGACCCACCTCTGATTTCCCTCTTCTTACAGACCACTCCCTTGAAGCTGTTACCATGAGAACGTTGTCGTCGACTCATTGTACTTCTCATCGAACATCTATTGAACATCAGTTTCTATATATCTATTCTTCTCCTATGAAATTTTTTAGTCTCATTTTATGACTTGAAGATCAGACATGTCAAATAGGGCAAGGATTTTAGTATCAAGATGGAGTAAATTTTTGGCAAGGTCTCAAGCATTAAAAAAACCCAATGGCGTCAAACTCTTGACCAAAGACATGGGTTGTTTCATTTTTATGGTAGCCTAGCCTCCGACATCGATTGAAGCTGTATTTCATGGTGGTTTAGTTTTTTAGGTATTTTCCTTTCTCTTGATGCGATTCAGTATAATATAATGTAATGTTACATTTTTTTTATTAGTTCAAATTAAAATAACTGAAGAAATGTATTTGTGTGAGTTATCTAATCAAAGTGGGGAGTACTGATTGGGTTCCAATCCTTCAATGGAAGTGGATTAAGATGATCCTGAAGTAATTAATTAAGTTTTCGAATGGGCCACGGGATGACTTTTCTTGTTATGACGATAGTCTTTTGGTTGACAAAACAATGTGAATGTTGCCTAGGTTAGCTGCTGGAGATATGTTTTTTCAAAATGCGTTCTTCTCCTCCTTGGAATGTAGTTAGAGGGTTTTTTTTTTTAGTGTGTTTGGTTTATTCCATTTCTGATTTGGTTATTGTAAATGAAATATTTATGGGTTTAACCATTTGTTGGGTGTTTTGTTGAACTCTTTGTTCATTTAAAGTTTTGATGATTTGGTCTTAGATTAATCTAGTTTTTAGATTGTGATTCACTGTTTTTTTTTTTTTTTTGATGTGGAGATACATCTTGCTAATTGAAGTTTTGGGTTTTTTTAATTGCTAATTGAAACGTTTAAAAAAATTGAGTTAAAAGTTCAGAAAATTACCTGAGTGATGTCTTAGGAAGCAAAAATATGGAACATCCAAGGCTTCCTTGCAATGCTTTAGTTGTAGGTTGCATTCATCTTTTTCTCCTCCTCTATGTTGGTCATGATTAAAATAAAAAAGATAAAACAATTAGAAAATTTATAGAGACGTGGTGATATCTTTTTCTTGGTCCCTTGATGTATTAAACTATGTTTCGACTAATTTAAAAGAAATTTACAAAACTCTTACAACATTTCTTCTATAAATTTGAATGTTTTTTATGATCAAATCGTTTCTTGATAAAGAAGTTTATATGACATGTTTTGTTTATCATCATTGAATATATATTTTATATATTCTATATCACAAAGTATAATTTAAAGTATTATTAAGCATTTTACTGATCGTGGAAAGTTTGATATGGTGTTGTGTATCTGTTATTTTATCACAAGTGTCTTGCCATCATCATATTATTTATTTGGTTTTCTTCTGATAGGTTTACTGGTTTCTTCTTACGATATTGCTTGGCTTGGCTTGTCAGTAATTTTTTTTCTTATTTTAGTTGAATATGTAGTCATATTTTGAAATAATAATATGAAATTCAAAAGTTGTAATGTACAGGGGAAGAAATTTTAGAAGCAATCAAGATGAAGTGGCTAAGTGTGTATCAATATGACAGTGGACCCTTGTAACACCCCGAACGCTAAGGTAAATTCTTTTAATCAAATTTCTTTATTTTAGGGTTTAAATGTTGGTTGGGTGTTATTTATTCCTTTAACCTGTAAGAGGATAGTTTTTTTTAATAGTTGGCAAAGAAAAGGAGAGAAAGGGAAAAATATTGGAGAATGATAATATTAATAATATATTATTATTATTAATTGTTATTATTTTATTATTATTTTGGTTTTAAAAAAAAAGAATTTCCCTTCTACTTCTTCTACCTCGCGCAGCCCCCCCCCCCACTCAAATTTTCTTTTTCTTCTTCTGCCCTAACTAAAGCTGCCGCACCATCTCCCCTTTCCGTTTCGTTACTGATCGACAACGAAGTTCGACCATTATCATCCATTCTGCATCGCGTCGCCGCCTGCACCAGTCAAACAAATCACGGACCTTCTTCACGTTCCATCTCCGTTCAGATCGACGCTTGTCACAATCCGTGAAGCTCAGTCATCACGCTTTTGTCCAGCCTTCATTCGACCTCGTCTGCATCAGTCTCCCATGAAGCCAACTGCTGCATCAGTTTATTGGTCGACAGTAAGGTAACGCGTAACCCCTCGGCTTCACACGTCCTCGCCAGACATTTCTGTTCTACCACGCTGCCGCCGTAGCTTTCAGTTGCGTTTCGGCTCACTTCCAGTTGCGATTGCTGCCTTTGCCGCGCGACTCTACCTCCTAGCTGCGAATCAAGCCGAGTTCCTCCTTCAAGCCGACTGCTAAATTCGTTGTGCACACTCTTTTTTGTTAGGTTCGATAGCTACAGCCTTTATTTTTTACCGTGATTGGTTGAAGTTTTATTGATAAAAGTGTGAGGTTAGGTTGTATTGTTTCAAGAAATGTTCAAATTTTATAGTTCGATTGATGGTTGATTTGTTGATTCAATCATAGGTATTGGGGGTTAAGCTTGATTGTCTTTGGGTCCACAACAACTATTGGTTTTGGTTGGAACTCGATTCGTTAACATTGGGTAAGTTGTAGAACTTTTGTACTGGATAAATTGAATGAATAAAATCTTTTAGAAAGATGTTGATTGATGTTATTTATGTTTAGGATTGGATTTTTGGAATTGTTTGATTTGATAGCTTGGATAATTTGAGGTAAGGGACTTTCTACTGGACTTACTTATAGCCTTGAATGTGATGAACTGTGATGTTATATCTGAATTGAGACAGGATGATGGTTGTGATATATACTCTGAATGTGTACTTATTGTTTATTGTATGTTGTATTCGATTGAGAAAATGTACATCTATGTATGGATGAATGTGGACTAGCACTTGGGTGCATTGTTGTGTCTGGCTGAATATGTAGTTATACACATATTACTGATGATTGACTGAAACTTGATGATAATACTTATAGGGGGTGGATTCTTGTCTTGACTAGGTGTATGAAACTATATTAAGGATGTGTTCTTTGGAACTGAGGAGACAGTGTGGTTGTACTCTTGTAAACTGTGGGGAACATAATGGTTACTTGATGTGTTGTTGACTGGTTGTGGGCTGATCTAGAGTAAGTTGACTGTTAGAAGTTAAGTAGAGACTAAACGATGAGGTTATGAAAATAAATTGTAATGGACTGTTAAGTTGAACGATTGGACTGAGGGAAAAAATTATTAGTTAGCCTATTGTGTAGTTACCTTGCAGGTGTCCTATGGGATCATCACTTTTGTATTCTACGGGAATATTTGACTGATATGTGTTTCTATAGAACACTAGACTGATATATGCATCCTTCGGGAGTACTAGACTGATATGTGTATCCTTCGGGAACACTAGACTGATTATGTGTATCCTACAGGATCATAAGACTGTGACTGTGCAGGGTACACCATTAGGGAGATAATAATTTATTTTTCCCCTAACAAGACCACTTGTGGGTCTATCTTACTGAGTATGTTGTACTCACCTTTTTTATGTTTAACTTTTCAGGCAAAGATAACAAAGGAGGCAGACCGATGAGAGGCAAGAAGGAAGCATGACTGCCATAGAGATCGTCGTTCAAATGCTTTCGCCTAAGTTTTGTCGTTTTCTTTAGGACATTAGACTGTTTAGAAAACTTTGTTGTGATTTAACAGATGTTTATGAATTTTTGTTTTGCAAACTGTACTTCTTTCTAAAAGTTGGGTCGTTACAACCCTTTTCCTACCAGGTAATTCACACTTTTCCTTCTTCTTTTCAATCAACATGACCACAATCTATATTACTTGACCATAATTCAAAACCTTATTCTTATTCTTTTCACTCATTACCACCTCTTTACTATATCATTAAACAAATATAATTTCTATTAAGTTTTTATCATGTA
>JBBPDI010000002.1:14425980-14441275 GCA_037974545.1 Cucumis variabilis
CACAACCAGAACAAAACTAGAAACAGCAAAAAAACAGAGCCCCCCCCCCCCCTTCCGAACCCTTCATTCCGTCCCCCCCTCCATACCATGTATTAGTACATCATGTTTGTGATCCCATAAAACATAAACACTATATTTAATTTCAAACATAACTTGTAAATCAGAAATATTTAGTTTAAACCATAAGTACCATACCAAGGTAGATTCCCAAGAAATGACGCATTGCGAGATTGACAATCTTGTATATCATTGAGACGTGGGTCGAATTGCGCTAGGCAATTGCTGCCACTTGTATATCCAAGCAAAAGGATTCCTTCAACACTGACTTAAAACTTCAAAGATAATGGAGCCTTCCTAAGAGAAAATATAAATGCACACACATTCATGTCCATTTAATTATCAGTTAAAAACATGTTTACAAATGTGAGACGAGAATTATGAAATTACCTTCGTGCTCCTTCAGTCTGTTGCAAAATAAGGGTTTTCAACATTCATAAAATAAGGTTTTCAACAATCACAAAATGAACATACTTATCTTCAAAGATTCTTCTATGCCTTTTCTTCCATATGCACCATAAGAACGAGTGAGTAGCACATTTCCATATGATTTTCCCTTTGCCACCAAAGGCAAAGCTATCCACCCATCAACCATTCAATTGTCAACTCTCTTTGGGAGGTAGCATTCCATCCCAAAAGTTTTTAACAGAAGAGCCCAGCCCTTAGTGGCAAACTCACAGTGAAGACTCTTAATCACTAAGGTTTTACTTTCTAGTTTCTCATGCAAGATCAACTAGGCAATGAACTTTACCTTATTGGAAATTTTAACTTACAAAACAAGGAAAATGGGGTAATAGGGAGAGCGAGGGAATACATAGAAGATAGAAAAAATGGTTAAAAGAAAGACCATGGGAAGGGTAAAGAATCAAAATACAAAGGTCACTCCTCATATCAACATGGAAGTTTTTAAAGCAAAACTAAAGAACTTTAAAATTATATATCGTCCAAAAGTGGCTAAGCCAAGACCATAAACTACAACATCTTAACTGTGGTACATCAAATTTGATAACACTGCCAGAAGTGTTGAATACAAAAAATTCAAAAGCATTGGAAACAAGGATAAATTATCATCTACGGTAAAAACAAATACAAAATAAGAGAAAGAAAGGGAATACCACATATTTTCAACAACATGTTGAAGATTTTCATTCTATTTGTGAAACTTCTCATCAGAATTTTTCAATATCCTTCCTGCTATTGCATGATCCGCACTTTGTATTTAACCTTTTTTTTTTTTTTTTTTTTGCTATGAACAACCTAACTTTATTAAATAAAATAAAAGAATAAAAGGACATAAAAAATAAATTCCACAAAAAATCTAAACTAAAAAACAGAGGGAAAGTGGCTCAAATCAAGTAAATAAAACTTGAGTATAAATGCTAGATTAAAAAAAAAGTAATAAATAAAACTGGATAATTACAAAAGTGGCTCGGATCTACTCCTCTTGTGACTCCAATTCATTTTCCCTGTTATGCAATTGTTGAATGTTTTCTTCCAAATTCTTCTAAGCTTCAATATCAGCATGTTGTTGCCTATCTAAGACCTCCTTTTCATCTCTTAGTTTTGCAGTTTTCATCCCAGCCTCCTCCTTGCTGCAACATCAAGAGACTAGTTACAAACTACAATAAAAGCCAAGGGGAAGGCAAATGTACAATATAAGGAAAACCAAAGGTCACTTTTAAAGAAGATATGCCAAACATCAGTTACGTCTCAAACTTTTTAAAAATATATATATATGTGAAAAAAATTAACAAGATACAAAAAAATTCAATGAAGAAATGAAAAGAAATCAATGCTCAAAGTTAGAAACTCTAAGAGGAAGTGAATAAGAGAACAAAAAAATAAAGCAATAATATAAACAATCAATCACTCAAAATAAATTAGTAAGGATACATAAAAGCATTCCAACAAAAGTCTTTAGAACACACCGAGATGACTTTGAACCCATTTGAATTTGTCAAGCGCAAATAGATGCTTGCTTTGAAAAATTCTCCAATTTCTTTCCACTCACAATTTGGATACTGAATAAGGAGAGCAACTGGCTTTCTGATAGCGGTCCGTATGAAGGCTCGATTCTACTGAGTGACAAAAATCTTTAAAGTAAGGAAATGGTATATCAACAAAGACGCATTTCTATCAAAACAATAAAATATAAATGATTGAAGACTCACATTCGACAATATTTCCTCAGCGCTTGGTCATCTAACTGCAGTTTTTCACCACTGTCTCGGCCTTTTTCATGTAAATCATCAAGCTTTGCATTGAGATCCTGTATACCCTTTTGTAACTCCTTTATATACTGAGTATGTTTTCTTCTTTGTTCTATTTTCTTATCAAGTTCTTTTCGAAAGTCAATGGAAGTTTTGATAAATAAAATTTAATTTCAATGTATACTATCTATTGTACACTATCTACACAGAAGCAAACCGTCACAGAGAGAGACAAAGAGAGAAAGAATAGAAGCTTACCAGCAGAGGAAGTGACGATGGGCACGAATGGCAGCGTCGGAGACGACAGGAACGAATTGAAAAGGTTGAGAGATTGCGAAGGGATTGCTGGGGTTTCGTCGTTCGTTAATGGCAGCGTCAGAGTGAACAGATGGCCACGCCGGAGTAAACAGACGGCCATGAGTAGGGGCGGATGGTGACAGGGCCGGAAGACGGTTAAATTGGAGATGGATACTTCACGGGAGAATAGGAGAAAATCATAAGGGTTTACGATTTGGGAAAATATTTATCAAATTTCTAATCTTTATTTATTATTTTTTTAATAAAAAATAAAAATTATTTTATGACTTTTCTATGACATCAAATAATTGTCGCGGAATGTGTTATCCAAAAAATTTCGTCTTTTCCCGTCAAAAACGCAAAATTTTACATTTTGTGACAGTTTTTTTTCTCCCCCATTTTGTGATATACACAATTGTCATAGTAGACAGTTTTTCTTGTAGTGTGTGGATAGGCTAGAATGTATTTTTGAGTTAAAGGTCTAGACTGAGGGGAAATTGTTAGCTTTAGCTATGTGATGTACTGTACTTTGCAAACACGGTGTCCTATGAGATCACCACATGTTGTTCATCCTTCGGTATCACTAGACTGATATGTACATCATTCAGGATCACTAGATTGATATGTGCATCCTTCGGGATCACTAGACTGATTATGTGGCATCCTACGGGATTACCAGACTGATTATGTGCATCCTACGAAATCATTAGACTGATTATGTGCATCCTACGAGATCACTAGACTGGTTATGTGTATTCTACGGGATCACTAATATGATTATATGTATCCTAAAGGCTGATTGATGTGTATCCTACGGGATCACAAGACTGTTATGATGCAGGGTACCTTATAATAGAAAGTTAACAGTTTTTACCCCTAACGAGGTTGTAGTGGATTTTTTACTAGGTATATTTTTATACTCATCATTTTCATGTTTGAGTGTTGTAAGTTCGAATTAGTTTTGGTGCAAAATTAATTAAAGAACAAGACTGTCTAATCCTAGAGACGATGTGACGATCAAACTGTTTGCACAAAGAGAATAGATCCGCGAAACATCTTGAAGAGAGTGAGATCCATGACTAAGTCATTTCCTAACTTGTTTCTGTTTTGCATTTTACGTTTTGACAAGAGAATATAACCAGACGTTTTTTTGTCTACTTGGCGATTTTACCACTTGGTGTTTTAATCAGTTGGAAAGAAAATTAGTAGGTAAGATACATATACATTCCTCGAGATACAAAACAAAGTAGCTTGCGTTCTGTCTTGGTGTCAAGATCTCTTAACACATCTAGGCGATTTACAATTCCTTCTAGGCGAGGTGCAACAACAACAAAAAATTATGAAAGGATGAATATTTTAGGAAAGGGTGTTTGAATCATAACTAACCCATAAATCTAATTCTATTTAGAATAGAAAATCCATAAATCTGCAAGAATGGGTATATGTTTGAAAAACGAATGGCAAAATGGGAATGCAAAGATTCTCACATTTTGGCCCTTTTAATATCATAAAGATTAATTTATTTTTCTAAAAAGTAGTCACATCATCAATATATTTTTGTTTAAAATTAGTCTAGTTATCATTCTAGTTAGCTTTCCGTTAAGTTACTAACAATTTTGTTATCTCAAAGACTAAAATTAAGCATTATTGAAATCTTAAGGACAAAAGTGCTAGATTTTCAAACATAAGAACTAAATAGAAACTAAACTCAAAACTTAGGGATCAAAACAATTTTTTTTTCCTTTTAATTTAGTATGTGAACAAGACGAGAAGAGTAATTTTTGTCCATATTGTGTCGATGCTGACTTCATGTGGTTGAATAGCTCAAGCATAGACCTTGGTTGTCAATCCCTGTTATCCATAGTGCTTACTCGGTTGTTAGTCCCTATTGTCATCTAATGTTCAATTTAGTATTACTAACACAACCAAAATCTCACTTTTTTTTCTCTCCGTGAAGTGTTTTGCATTGTTTAAGACAACATTGATTTGCATCCAGTGATCTTTTGAGATACGATAATTGAAATACTACTAAAAATTATTATTTCTTTATAGTGCATGCGTGTGTGATGAAAATACAAGCATGATAGCAGAAGAGAATCGAGATGAAACATATTAACCTTTGAATTCAAAATTCTCCTTCGATTCTGGATTGTTTTCATCATTTCCAAGTTGTAGACGACTATAAGAGTCTTTTCTATTATTCTCTGGTTTTAGAACACAATTATGGTATCGCATTGGTGATCGATTATATATTTTCCAAACCGTAGATGACCATAAGACAACATTTCTCTATTCAAAATTTTTTATATTTAAATCTTATTTAAATATCATTTGTTTCTCAAAATCTTATTAATAATAATAATATCATAAACAAAATTAATTCAAACTATTTGATTTTTTGATCACTTTGTTCTAAATTTTATTGTCGTAATGAGCTAGTAGAGGGACTTAATGAACCTATAGATCATGAGTTCTAACGATTCGAGATTAACCAACTAAACTTTTTTAGACCAAGCTAATCAACATTCGTTAACTAATGGTCATTCCACTAAAGTCCCATAGTTGCACTCCCTTTAGTATAGATATATTTATGTCCACTTGATATGACCATGATTAGTAAGTTAACCCTTCATAGGTTGTTCGTAATCTCAATTGGGTCAATTTACTATTTTTTCCTTGAGATTACTTCTTGTTTCTTAAGTACCACTCAACCTATAAATGAAATCCCTCTCAGGCTAATGAGAGGGTGAGGTCCCTTGTTCAAGATTTGGATTCAGTGAATAAGGGAACAACCTATATATTGACTTTAATGATCAAGTCAGAAGTGAATTTCATTTTGTACCCTATGTCCCCAGCTATCAACCTGGTCTTACCCCTAAAATGGGAGACATATTGGGCCAACTTTAATCAATTACCTTCACTTATGCAAATCTAAGGATAATCTTGTTTGAACAAGGAGTTTATAATTACCTAGGATTAAGGAGTTATTCTCCCTCCTCATAAACCACTAATTTTTTCTATTAATCATTTTCCCGTTTATTAGAAATTTCCCTAAAATGTTCCATCTTTCAAAACTACAACAATTTAAAAAAAACTTGTTCAAATAATTTTTCTTGATAATTTCAACCAATATAGCGACCAAGATTTATTCGAAAAGGGTTTTTTTTTTCAGAAAATAGAACAAAGCGTAAAGATATTTACACCATATAGAACAATTTTGAAAAAGACAAAAGCCCACAAGCTCACAACATAAAATAACAAAAATACCCTCATGATTAATCGGTCACACACGCAAGAAAATACCTAATCTAAACGATCTCCACTACTAGAAATTTGAGCTTCAACGATGCAAAATTTCATCATAAAGAGTTTTAACGACTGAATTTTTGCATCATTGAAGCCACTGTCAAGAAATGCTATTTAATGACACTTCGAAAAACGTGTCGTTAAAAATGCTTAAATGATGTCAATATTGTCACCGTTATCTATCTCTCGACAAATATATTGTCATGTTTAATTGCACACAATTCTTGTCAAGAAATATGATTTGACGATATTGTTTCTAAGTGTCCAAGTCAGCTTATGTGCACCCCCAACTAATCTCATGAGACAACCCGCTTGACTCAACAACATTTGGGTGTCAAGAAAACCCATAGAAAATTAATTCTTAGGTTTGTGGCCATCATGGATCAAACCCATTTTCTCTTAGTTAATTTTTTAACTTTTTACCACTAGGCCAATCCATGATGGTTACGACTCTGTTTCTGTTTAATAAAGGCTTATATATCGACACTTGTTTGACGTTGTTATTTTTCAAGTCACAACACATATTTTTTTTACATATAAATGATGAATATAAATAAATTAAATACATGATTCAACTTGCCAACATATGTTTAGAAAGATTTTTTTTTTATTGATAATAAAAAATATAAATTACATTGTCGGTAAAGGTTTTACAATAATTCAAAAGATAAATTAATTGTAATACACGTATGTGTGACCTAATGTCACTAGAAAAAATCTGACCTTTAATGTAGGGTGAAAAAAAATGAAAATTGAGCTTTAATATTATTTTTCAAAAGGCAGATGTTTAATGTTAGTTTTAAACCGACATTAAAGAGAGAGGTTAAACGTCGATTTTAAACCGACATTAAACATCCACCTTTTGAAAAACAATCATTTTTATTTTATTTTTGATTGTATAAAAACAACAACTTCTCTCTATTACTTTACACTTTCTCGAAAAGCACCATTTCTTACCCTATCTCATGTTTTCTTCTTCTCTACTCAATCTCACTCTTCCCTCTCTTCTTCAAGCAGCCGCCGTTGTCGCCGCCATTGTCCTCTATCGTGAAAATGCAAGTGAAGTGTGTGCTTGCCTGGCCTCACGTGAACGGAGAGTAGGCGTCGCATTGGATTTCTCTGCCTGCAGCATTAAAGCCCTCAAATGGGCCATCGACAACATTATCCGCAAGGGTGGTTACCTTGTTCTCATCACCGTTCGTTCCAAAGGCGATGATGAAGACGGCGAGATGCTGCTATGGTAAACTACCGGATCTCGTATGCTTTCTCTCTTTCGATCATAGGAGATTATACATGAAATATTTCTTATTCCATCGCTTCCATTTTCTAAAATTATTTGGTTGCTTCCATTCCATTGTTTTGTGGTCTCTTTCTTTTAACTTCCTATTCTAATGAGGTTGAAATGATTGGTTCCATTTTCACTTCCTTCATATGTTTTGATGCAAGAGGTGTTTTAGCCATTGAAATGCTTTACTCAAACCGCTTCCAATCAATTGAAGAACAATAACATTAAATTTCTCTAAAAAGATGAAGAAGAAAAAAACAAATAAACCAAATATCAGATTACACATTTATTTTTTCTACAAAATCTTGGTGGTTATATTATATATTTATATATAATGTCTTTATGGTTATGATATATATATATATATATATATATGGTAAAAGTACCTTTTTTATCACTGACCTAGTCGATTAGCTCATTTCCACTAACAATCACAACTCCAAAATCCAACTTCCTCAAATGCTGAGAAACCCCATGTATGAAGAATCAGAGAAAGAATGGTGAAATTGAATTGAGGTTTTAGAGTTTGAGAAATAACAACTTTTAGAAAAGGACTTGTAGAAAATGGCCGTCAGCAATGATCGGTTCCGGCGACCTGATCGACGCGGTAAGAAATAACAAATTTTTGCAATGGAACTTTATTTTTGGTGACAAGGCTAGTTGCTTGTTTATCTTGGTTGTTGTCATAAGTTTTTTCATCTATTTATAAATTAAATGTTAATCCAAAAATTTGTTTGTGCACTATTTTTATAAAGTTTATACTAAGTTAAAGGGACAAGTTATTAAGGAATGGTTAGAAGTACATAATCATTGTGATGTTATAGTTGGTGGAGCAAATGTTGGCCTCTATCAACAGAATTTTTCAGATTCTAGTTTTAATCTTCCTTAGGTTGTAAATTTTATTTTGGTCTTAGAAAGATAATGGTTGTCATCACTTGGTTCTTTAAATAGCTACCTCTAATTGTAAGTGTCACGTTTGTGGTTTCTGTTGTGTTACTTGTTGGTTGGGTCCATTTTAATAGAATGTATAATAATAGTCAGTCAGGTGAAATTTTTCATGATTTGAAATGAATCGTTGGTGTGAGATTGACCTGTGTTTACTAATTCAATGCTATGTTTATGAAAAATGTAGGGAGTAAGAGAGGTTTGGGCGATCTCGAAGACTATGAGGCCGACTTCTTTAGCTCCAAAAGGGTGTATTTCTACCTTATATTCACCTTATTTCTAGTTTTTGTTTTGAGGACGACTGATTTACTAGTTTAATCCTCACAAATGGATTTCTTCATTTGAATGAGGTGATTTTTTTCAAGTGGGGTTTCAATGATAGGTAAGATTAATAAGTTGAATCTGTAGTTATTTTGTATGTGTGCGTGTGTTTTTTTGGTCTGTTGTATCTTGCTTGTTTTTGACACTTAGAGAAGTAGATTTTAGCTCATCTGGTTAAAGGACAAATTAGTTTAATACGTTAGGGGAAGTTGTGGTTGAAAGATGGTTTTTTTTTGTGTGTATTTTTGCTATATGAGGCGAAGTTTTGAAGGTCTTCGTTCACTAGGATGGCTGCAAATGCACCAGCATTTGTGGTGTTACATTATGTAATAGGACCTGAATGTAAAAATATATGAATATCCTTGGTATGCACACAACTAAGTATATCTTTTTTTATTGCTATTTTCATGAGACACCTCTGATGAAATTTGTTTCATATTAAAAATAGGAAACTTTTTTCCCTTCATTTTACTCTGTGGCATTGATAAGTAATGGGGGTTTCTAGTTTCTAAGTTTCTGACCAAATTTTTTAACACTAAAGAAGATATTTGGTATTTCTTAGACTATGTATTGTTTAGGCTTGGGATGGTCTTGATATCTTATCATCACTTATGGAGAAATTTTCCACTAGGTTCTTCGTTCTCACAAGGTTACCATAGTTGATATTTTTTCATGTTTATAGGAACTTTCCTTGTAATTCAAATTTACAAACTAATTTTTCTCTTTCTTGCTTAAGTTTTGTATTATTCATCTAAGGCTTTTCAAAGTTCCATTGACTATATTTGATGTGTTTCTTGTGCAAATACTTTAAGAGTGAGGAATTTGTAGAGGCATCCTGATAAGAAGTAGCCAGTAGGTCTTTTGCTATCCTCTTCTTGAACTAATACTTATTACAAATATGATGTTTTGTGAGCGACTAGCGTCAAGCTTGCTTCCTTTAATGGTAGGAGAGGCTTTAGTGTGCACTAGAAGATAGTTTTTGTTGTCGAATATGAGGGAAGAATAATTTTACTTTTTAGTATAGGTGTTGCCAAGAGGTGGGTGAGTTGAAAGTTTCTATCTATGTGCCAAATATAGAGTTGCTTACAACACAAGGAACATGCCTAAAGTCACAGGCCTAAAGTTTCTATCTATGGGTTAAAGGGTTATATTGTGGGTTAATTTGTATGACGCAGTTTCTTGTGAAAATTATGAGGCAGTTGAAGAAGTTAAATGACTTCTGGTGGTAGTAATCAATGTCAAACTCATGTGGTTTTTAACTAAAAAGAAAGAGGAAAAATCTGAACTTAGTCTGATGCAAATTAGTGTTTTGAGTCTTCTATCTAATTGTTCGTGGGATAAATTCAGTTACTTTATCAAAAACAAAGAAGAAAGGAAGGGACCACAAGAAATCAATGGTCGAATCGATCAGGCAGGCTATGGAAAATTACAACTTAGTTTTTTTTCATTGTTGAGAACATGAGAAACCTCAAGTTCAAGGAACTCAGGGAGTAGCTGAAGTTAACTAGCAAGCAAGTTCTACTTCTTGAATTCTGTATTATTAATTTGCTTCATCATTTCAAATATTGATTAGTGGTACATATGTACTTCCTCTATGTTGTTTGGTTAGCTTCTAGATAGCAGGAGAAAAAATATGAATAATAAATAGCATATTTTAAAACTCAAAAGATAAAATCATATTGAATAGCATTCCTTAGGAGAAAGGATGAGAACGCATTGTTTCCATAACGACTGAAAATAACAATTTTAGCAGGTTATGGTATCAACAAGTGTTCTATGCTTACATAGCAACCTTTCTCTCCTTGCTTTAAAAAGCTTCACATAAAAAGGGGGTTACAACCTTTGGCTCCTGGCTTGTGTACCTGTGTCTTAACATGTCCTCTACTCTTTTTCTTCTTGAAGGCATTAATGATTTGGAAATTATATTACTTGACTTTGAAACATATTTTAGCTATATATTATTGTCCCATGCTTCTGATGCTCGTTCACATTTTTAAAGTGTATAAATATTTAATGAGGCTAAATAAGTTGAAAATCAGGATATTCTGTTTGTGAACTCATTTATTGCAAATTTTGAACTGCTGCTGATGGCATTTTGAGATGTCATGCATGGTCTCTCTTATTTAATCTAGTGAATTGATGTGGCCTGACCTTACCAGACCGAGTAGTTTTAAGTGGATTTCCAAATTGACTTTTTTTCCCTAATGATAGATTATTTTTTGGAGCAAACAAAGTTATGCAAATTTCTCTTGGACGAAGTGCTTCTGATGAGATTCGACCAGGCCTTCACAAGGTTTCTAAGGAGAATCTTTTTTTCCAAATTGTAGATACTTCAAGTGTTCCTTTTCTGTAGTCTTTAGGATGTAACATTCACTATTCTATTTTCAACTTTTGCATGGAAATACTGGACTTTGCTTCACAAACCTACCAAAAGAAGAGGTTGAGAGGTAAGTGAGCATGAAATATTGAAATATTTAGTGCATTGAAGTTGCTAGGATGCCACATATTTTTTCAAAGTTGCCTTGTTAGAATTCTAAAGACCAAATGGTTTATTTTGATATTTTTTGTAGAATGATTTAAGTCATATCAGGTTGAAAGCTAAGTGATTGTGCAGACAGTCAGGTGATCGTTGAAGGTTGAAGACTGAGAAGGCGTTCATAATTTCTTATTTAAAGTCTTGTATTAGGATCTTTTTTCATGTACTATTGTAAAATACATACATAAACACAATATCAAGATATCATTTTGTGTATGCACATGTAAAAGACAAATATTATAGTTTCTAAATAAATATTATTTTATTAATTTGTTGGCAGGAAAAAATATTTATCTACACGGACTAATGTCAGTTATAAAAAATGGATAATAATGCAATAATTAAATAAAAATAAATTTGTAAAAATGGACTACAAACCAAGGCTTTAATGTCGTTTTTAAACTGACATTGTTGGCCTTTTTAATGTCAGTTTTAAGGTCAACCAAAAATAAAGATCTTCAATAACACCATAAAAAATGTCGGTTTAAAAATTGCATTAATAGTCGTTAATGTCATTTCTAAACCGACATCAATTAGGCCTTTGATGTCTTTTTTAAAACGACATCAAAGAAAAAATGATATTAAAGACCTTTAATAACGCTAGCATAGATGTCGGTTGCCAACCGACACTAAAGGCCATTAATGTCGGTTTTAAATCGATATTAAAGGCTAAATTCTTGTAGTGTGTAATCAAACTAACACATAAATGGACTTGATTGATCTCATGACCCACAAGTTCTTCAACTACTATAAATTTGGTGAGCTCCTTCAAAAGACGGGCGGTGAGCTTTTGAGAGATAGAAAAGTCGTGAAGAGTATTTGGGAGAGAGAGAGGGAAACGTTGTGGGAGAGTGTTTGCGAGAGAAAAATACAGCGTCGACGTGGGATGAAGTAAGGGTTTTTCTCGGTCGTGGTTTGCAAGATGGATGAAAGCGCTGAATTATTTTTTACGAATGAAGGAAAACATTAATTTTTTATTAGGATGATTTTAATGACATATAATTTTTGTCGTTAGTTAACAACGCGAAAATTGTGTCAAGAAAACTCAATTTGTTTCAAGAAATTGTGTCACGAAAAATTCGCATATTTATTTTTAACGACACATTTTATTCCCTCCCACTCTTTTTTTCTTGATTTCAAGTGTCATTAAAACTCATATTTCTAAATAAATTTATTCGACGACAGTGGCTAGATTGGTGGGTTTGACGACAAAGGCTTATTGTGGCGGCAACGATGGTAGTGGTTAGAGTGTGGAATCAACAGCGGCGGGTGGCAAAAATTTGGAAAACAAGGGTTCTTCAGAAAGACACGGTTGCCCACTTCATTCGACAGAATTTTTTTGCGTTTTTGGTAGAGAGAGAAAAAATTAATTTTTCTTTAAGACATCGTTCGATGGTAGTGTTTTTGCTTGACAAAAAATTTGGGGTTTTAATTGCATGAGGGAGGAAAATTAAAAAAATTTAAAATTTGGGTTTTTTTTATTTGAATTCTTTTTAATGACACAAAAATTTATTGTAATTAATGACGCAAAAATTGTGTCAAAACAAATTAAATTGTGTCCAGAAACAATCCATATTTTTGTTTTCAATGACACAATTTACCTCACCCCACCCATTTTCTTATTTTCAACGACACAATGTCTTGATTAGTAGTGTCATTAAAATCTATTTTTTTGGTTGAGCTTTTACCAAGTCTAAACGATCTTGTACCTAGTTTAAACAATTTTTTATCCAGTCTTATCTTCCTTGCCTCAACGATCTTGTACCCTTATACCGAGTTTAAACAATCTTGTAACCGTGCCTAAACGATCTTATACCTAGTCTAAACAATTTTGTACCAAACTAAACAATCTTGTACCTTGTCTAAATGATCTTATACCAAAACAAAACAATCTATTAGTGATAGTGGTCTATCTCTGTGCATCTGGAATAGACAATTGATTGGTTAGATACTGGTATACGATTATTTAGATCATGTGTACCAATATTGTTTAGAACTTGTACCAAGAAGAAAAAAAGAAGATGAGAGATGAAGAAGGAAAAAATTTTAAAAGAGAAAATGAAGAAATTGCAAACAAGAAGTGAAAATATGATTAAGGAGAAGTAATAAATATTAAAAAATTAATAATATGAAGAAGAAAAGAATTAATTGTCAAAAAGAAGAAGTAAAAGAACTGAAAAATCGTTCCTAAATAGTTAACACTTTTGTTATATTTATTTAAATGTATCATTTGAAAACATAAAAATTTAAATTCTACCACGTGTTTGAACTTATTAATAAAATGCAGACTTGACTTTTAGGGAAATTGCCCACCAGCTTTTGTCACCTCGTTTTTCCGATTTGCAAAAATGAAAAATCTTTTAATTAATTTATTTAATTTTGTGAAATATTTTAATACGGAAAAAATTCCTCTACCTTCTCCCATGTCTCTTCCTAAATTCCAGTTTTCCTTTTATTATTTTGAACATAGGATCAAATTCTATTTTGTCTTTTAGATTTTTACATTTGTTTTCATTTTTAGAAAAAAATTATTTATTTTATTCTTATAAACTTAAAATATTGAACCATAGTGCCTTAAAAGCATTTTCAAATTTATTTCATTTTTGTTTATGAATTTTTTAAATATTTAATCTATTGTAGTTCCTAATTTTTAATTAACTATTTTTGTTATCGTTAGTAATTGCCCTTCAAAGTATTAAAAAAATAATTACTAATTAACTCTGAAAAAGAATATTGTTAAAATATTCTTTAGCTATACCACATGCATTTAACTACAGGTTTAACTAAAGGCAAACAGAAATAAACTGCACAGCACTTTGGTAACCCAGTTCGACAAACGTGCCTACGTCTGGAGAGCCTCTTAGCTTAGATCAGGAATATTATTAAGATTCATAATCAGTAACAAATCTCACTAGTTACGTAGACAATAGCTAATACAGTAACTATTACAAACTTCAGGCTCCCTTTGAATATCATATGAATCTTGTAGAGATAATCTCAGGCTCCCTCTAAATTATTGAATTGATCCCTCAACTCAAAGTTCTCTGTAGATATTCCTTCTCTTCACACTATGCTCAATTCATGCACAGTAACTTCATGGGCAACTATATTAAGTCATCATAAAACAATAGTCACCTGATCACAGATTACTTGCTTTCTCCAACGCTTCAATGGTCTCGAACACTTACCCTTTATTTTCCATAACAAGGCAAACGAGCAAGAAGATCCGAATATATATCGTTCCCAAGGATCTTTTTCAACAAAATCATAGATTCCTTTTTTGAAGGAAACCTCCAACAACCATAACTTCCTATATCTTAAAAAGATTTGGTTGGTTAATAAATAGGTTCAGAAAACAATATTTAATTGACAAAAATATATACTCAACAAACTCCCCCTTTTTTGTCAATCACAAGGATCATTCTTTTTTTGATCAAGTAAAACCACAGGACACCTTTAACAGCAGAAGACAGAAGTAAAACAACACACCCCAGGATAACTAGTGCAAAGCTATACCAGAAGCCAAAAAACACAGAGTTAAACACATATCCATCCACATTATCATTTACTCAGAGATAATATCAGAGAAGTACATGAAGTACACAGCCTATCAACTGAGTAATAGACTCAAAACATGCAAACAACTGAGCCCCATAACAAAGTTAACAACAAACAAAAAAATCCACTAAAAAAAGCACTTGTCCCCAAGCAAAATACCCATACAACAACCTACTCTCCCTTTGAGCACAAAAAGAATGAGTCAGAACTAAGAAGCAGTTGGATGAGAGGAGGGCACCATCTGCAAATAACGAATGAGGGCATCAATCTCAATTTTACGCTCCTTTAACAAAGAGATGGACGAATTCAACGCTCAAGACTCAGACTCAAGGGAAGTTAAAACACGAGCAACATCCAAGCGTGACATGTCAGAAGGCCCAGATGGTCCAACAAGATCAGAAAATGGATTAGCTGGATGGGAAGGACATCCAGTGAATTCGAGTTTGCCACATGAGACTCTTGAAAGAGCTGATAACTTAGAGAAATAGTACGTAGACGAGGGCCAGGAGCATCCAAAGGACCAAGGATGTCAGAATGTAAATGAAGAATGAGACTGGAAAAGAACCAAGGCAAAGCAATCAGAATTTTGATGCCAAACGTGCTCACGTGCCGAAGAAGTTGATTATATAAAAACAACCCAACATCAACCACTCCCTCTATGTCAATCTGAAATAAAAACGTGGCTAACAGAATAGACACACTAGAGGCATGAGACGAAGGGAACCAGTTGGCAATACCAATTTTATGCAAAATGGCATACTTCACACTCAAAGCAGCAGC
>JBBPDI010000002.1:14466894-14479692 GCA_037974545.1 Cucumis variabilis
TTTAAGGGAACACTCATCTACTTACCCTAAAGTAGGAAAGGAGTGAATTTCATCTTGTGTAATTATGTTCCCAGCTCTCCACTCGGTGTTGTTCTCGAAATGATAAGCTTATTGAGTCGGCGATCTGGCCACTCTCAACCGTACAAATCAAAGGACAGTCTCTCGAGGAGTTCATTATACACTCAAAGTTAAGACTAAGTTACCTATGTCATCCTAGTGAAATAGAAATTTAACTAGTTAACGGAGTTACATTTAGTGGTTACTATTTTGCGGTCCAGTCTTATGCAAACTCATTGCATAGGATACCCTCACTCTATGTCAACTACACGAATGCGTTGGATCATTGCGTTTGTATAAAATACAAAGTGAGTCGTATCCATAGTGTTACTAGGATAAGGGACCCAGTCTTATCCTTATACTATAGACTTTTTGAGCTAATCTCAAACATTGATCCCTATATGTCTCTACATACTATTCAAGACTCATTAAATAACTTAGGATGTTAGTTTATTGGATTTGGGTTATTAAGACAAAACTAGTAATATATTAATAACAATTATTATATTAATAATATTTTATTAGTAACGGTCAATGGATTATATTTACAAGCTACGAGTTTTAGGACATAAATATCAACATACCCTTCCATAGGACTTATTTATCCATTAAAAAAGTCATGTTACCTTATAATGCAAACACTTAAAGCAAAGAATTTGCAAGGACAGTCGCTTCACTAGTCTTCTTCTTTTTCTTCCTTTCCTTCTTCTTCTCTATCAGAGAATAGGTAGCTTTGGCGGCAAATAGGTTCTTTCTTTGTTGTCTAATTTTTGACTTTAGCAGGGAGAAAAGCTTTTGAGATTTCCTCTATCTCATAGCCCTATAGGGCAATGGCTCTAACACTAATTCTTATCGCAATGCCATCATTATCCTTGATCTTTCCTTTTATATCACTACTCTTAATAAGGCAACGACCTTAGTATCTGTCTCGGTCCCCTGCCTTCTAAGTAAACCCAACCCATTACCTAACAGCCAATAAAACAAGATTTTGGGCCTAACGTCCCCTGCGGGGGCGAGGTAGTCTCTCCTTCTGCTGCTCTTCCCACTGAAAAGAAAAAAACAAGAAAAATACCACTCTTGGTTTTATTCTCTTCTCATATAGTGGAAAGACTAACTTTCTTCTTTTAAAGGAGTGCGCACAAAAATAGAAATACGTACATCCCTTCTTTAATGAATGAGCACGCATGAGAGATTTTCCTTGAGGAAATTGGAGCGAAAATGGTATTTTTCTTGCGATACTTAAAGGGAAAAGGCAGAGAAAAGGTTGAATTATCCTCCTTCCTGGCTTGGATAATCTCAATCTTCTTTTCTACGGTATGGATATAGGTCCATTCGCATGAGAGATCATGGGGTTATGCTACCTCTTCAGACATGGCTACTACTTCTCATGACTCAACCTCTACTCTCGATTCCCTTTCATTTCTTTAATGGGAATCTTTTATACTCTCCTCTAATGAAAGATCTAAATCTAGTCTTCTAGCGTACTTGGTTGTTCTAACCTCTTCTGACCCTTAGACTGGGCTTTCTCGTGTTGACTTAGCTTTTGCTTTCAAATCGAGTTTTCTCATCAATGCTATTTATAGTGAACTATTTCCAACATGAAAGAAACAACTTCAGGAAGAGCGAAAAAAAGTGAAGCTAAGTCTACTACTGTAGCACCTGCAACTAAAAGAACAAAGGCAAGGTCGAGCAACTTTATTCCCTGAGATAGGCTTCTCCTAGGAGCCACTTCTCTATCTTCCAAAACGAAATCTTCTTCAGCTGATCCAGAAGCTTTCTTCTTCTTGTCTTTTCTTAAGGGTTCTTTGACTTCTTATTTTACTCGTTTTCCTGTAATTTTCCCAGATTGAAGTGAACCTCAAATCTACCATTTCCCACTCTACGGGAAAGATATAAATGAATGAGGTTTTGAGCCTAGGCGAGATAGACATTTTCTTGACTAAAATCAACCATTTGGAAGTCATTTCTCAGGTTCTAAAAAAGGAGACGAAGTTCTTTTAGTTAAGAAAGGCTAAGCTCGACTGAGTTGTAGAACGAGGTTTAAACAATATTGACACTACACGGCTTTGAGTTCAAAATGCATGATTTCTTAGTTCAAATAACTAAAGATGAGGTTTAGGTGACTATCGACGAATTTTCCTTTAACATTGATAAGTCGCTTTGCTTCGCATCTTGACTCTAGGGGTAGGCTCCATGCGTGGGGGTCTCAAAGCTTCTTCACTTCCTTATGAATATAGTGAGCCTCCATAAACAGTTTTCAATGAAAGCCACTGAATGTCAATGAACAAGGGATCGAGTAGGGGAATTAGTATCTTCGAGATTTAACTTGTAGAATCTGCTTCATGAAAGGCAGATGAGGCTCCCTCCTACATTGCAACTAAAGCAGAAACTTCTAAAAGAGGAAGTCGATGAAGCGTGACTTTAGAAGCAGACAAGGTCCAAGTGGATTAAGAAGAAGATATGAGTCAAGGTTAATAGGCTTAGATCTAAGAGGCGAAAGACTCGTCTTTATTAAGGAGAGGCGCATCCCTTGAAGTGAGGTTTCTAGAGAAAGCACATCTTTTCTTATAGTGGTATTTGTACGAAAGAAAGCATATGCTAACCTTATAAAACCCCTTTGTCTTCAAATGTGCTATTTTAGCTCAACTCAATATGAGATTGAGCATAGAAACTAGATTTCTATAATCTACAGTCCCAATCTATTGGTTTGACGTCTTTTCTTTCCTTCCACCTATATAGCCAAAAGCATGGAAAATGAGGATTCTCCCTAGCGGATTTTACGTGAGACAACTTTAGCCATCCACCTATAGACAACTTTAGCTTAAGTCATCTCACTTAGCAAAGCCATCTCGCCTAAGCTTAAATGGTCGTCCATGACAACTTTTTATATAGAAGTTTTCTCGCTTACACCTACAACTCTTCATGCTTGGTGCCTTGACATGTCCTTGGAGGTTCTTAAACTTACTATCTGGCTGCCTTATCGAATTCTTAGAGGTTCTTTCACCTTTTCTTGGTTGCCTACCATGTCCATCTCTCCTTTGTGTGCTTGAGGTTATCTCGGCAATACCACACCTCTCGGTCACACATACACAACAACTTTGACCGCCCAACACCTTTCTTTAAAGGTTCTCATGCTTTTCTTAGTCGCCTAGCAATCTTGCACGCCTACTCTCACATTTAGCCATATGTTGTACTTTATTTTCCTCATTTCCTTTTAATGACACATAAACCAACTTTTCAAGGAACTCCCTTTTATTTTCTATTAACTCATTTTCTTCTTCTTTTACCCGGTCCTTGTAAATTTTTAGGGTCCTTACATCTAGGGTTTATAATTGTCATGAGCGTTGACATTATCTTCTTATTTATGAAAAAGAGTCACACACTCGCCTCAATGGTCAACTAGTGTGGGTAGAGTAGGTACTTTATAAATGAATAAAAACCCTATGGCAACAAAAGATTTTAAAGAACCATTACTCAATTTAATTTGAGAATCTCGAAATATCAGTACATTGGCAAAAATTTAAATTCAAAATTCAAAATAAAAACTAAGCATGCTTTTTATTTAAAAAGATACAAAGAACTTACTTTTATTGATGTCTCTAAATCTGCAAACCACTTCATTGGGACACCACCCGTCAGAGACCTTTCTATCCTCTAGAATGAGATTGGTTTGCGGGAACCAATTGAGATGGGAAAAAGTTTTGTATTTAAGAGGGTAGGGCTCTTTGTTCAAGACCTGGAGACATCATTTAAGCTACTTACCCTAAAGTAGGAAAAAAGTGAATTCCATCTTGTGTAATTATGTTACCAGCTTCCCACTCGATCTTGTTCCCAAAATGATAAGCTTATTTAGTTGACAATCTGGCTACTCTCACCGGTACAAATCAAAGGACAATCTCTTGTGAACATGAGTTTATAACACACATAGAATTAAGACTAAGTTACCTAGGTCATTCTAGTGAAATATAAACCTAACTAGTTAATGGAGTTACATCTAGTGGTTACTATTTCATGGTTCGACCTTATGAAAACTCATTGTCATAGGATACCTTCACTCGGATGTCAACTACATAAATGTGTTGGATCATTGCGTTTATATCAAATATAAAGTGAACCGTATTCATAATGTTACCAGGATAAGGTATCCAACTCTATCCCTATACTATAGATCCTTTAAGACGATCTCGAACATTGATCTCGATATAACTGTACATACTGTTTAGGACTCATTAAACAACTTAGAATGTTAGTTTATTGAATTTGGGTTAATAAGATAAAACTAATAATATAATCAATAACAATTATTACAATAAGAACACTTTATTAATAACGGTCAATGGATTATATTTATAATCAATGAGTTTTAGGACATAAATCCCAATAAACTCCCACTTGGACTGAAACTCTAGTGTCTTTGGGATGTACATAATAAAGTAATCCTCTGACATCGAAAATTGTAAAATGTACAAGTATATTACATAAAACGTATATATACAAATACAATAAACTAGGGATCCTCATACCCATTACATATCTCCTAGTTGTTCTAGATTACCTAATGTACATAACTCGCAGATTAGACTTTTTAGAAGACCCTCAAAAAATTTAGTCATGAGACTCTTTGTAAATGGATCAACAATATGCCCCACTACTATCTCAATATAAAGTGATATGCATGTTCATGTTTGAAAAAACTTCCAAATCATGCAGAAACTTCCTAAACCAAATTGCTTCTTTTGCTGCTTCACAAGCAGCGACGTACTTAGACTCTATAGTAGAGTCTGCAATGCATCATTGTTTGATGCTACACCATACCACACCTCTCCTGTTTAAGGTAAACACTAATTCCGATGTGGATTTTCTAAAATCCTTATCATTTTGGAAATCAGAGTTAGTGTATCTTGTAAGGATCAAATCCTTAGCTCCATACACAAGCATGTAGTTTCTCATTCTCCTAAGATACTTGAGAATAATTTTAACCGTCGTCCAGTGGTCTAACCCTGGGTTGAACTAATATCTACTAACTATTCACTTTGCGTAACAAATGTCTGGCCTAGTATATAACATAGCATACATTAAGCTACCCACAGTTAAGGCATATGGATTATGTCTCATATCCTCAACTTCTTAAGGTGTCTTAGGACACTGTTCCTTATACAAGTGAACTCCATGTCTGAAAGGTAACAAATCCTTCTTAGAGTTCTGCATCGAATATTAAACCAACATTTTATCGATATAGATCGTCTGAGATAGTGCTAACGTTTTCCTCTTACGATCCCTTATTACTTGTAACACCCCGAACGCTAAGGTAAATTGTTTTAATCAAATTTCTTTATTTTAGGGTTTAAATGTTGGTTGGGTGTTATTTATTCCTTTAACTTGTAAGAGGATAGTTTTTTTTTAATAGTTGGAAAAAAAATGAAGAAAAAGGGAAAAATATTGGAGAATAATAATAATAATATATTATTATTATTATTAATTGTTATTATTTTATTTTTATTTTTATTTTTTAAAAAAAAAGAAGAAAAGAATTTCCCATCCTCTTCTTTTCCTCGCGCAGTCGCCCCCCCTCTCAAATTTTTCTTCTTCTTCTTCTGCCCTATCTAAAGCCGTCGACCAACTCCCTGATTTTTTTCATTTCTGTCTGCCGGTGACGACGAAGCCTCAGTCGCCGTTCGTCGATGTAGCGCGCCACCTTTCTCCAATTGTTTTCTTCCTTTCTGTTTATCCAGTAGGTCCACCGTGCGTAACCCCTTGGCTTCACACGTCCTCGTCGGACGTTTCTGTTCTGCCATGATGCCGCCATAGCTTTCAGCTGCGTTTTAACTTAGTTCCAGTTGCGGCCGCTGCCTTTGCCGCACGACTCTACCTCCTAGCCAAGAATCAAGCCAAGTTCCTCCTTCTAGTCGACTATCGAATTCATTTTGCACACTCTTTTTTGTTAGGTTCGGTAGCTACTGCCTTTATTTTTATCGTGATTAGTTGAAGTTTTATTGATGAAAATGTGAGGTTGGGTTGTAGTAGTTTCAAGAAATGTCCAAGTTTTATGGTTCGATTGATGGTTGATTTGTTGATTCAATCATAGGTATTGAGGGTAAAGCTTGATTGTCTTTGGGTCCACAACAACTTTTGGTTTTGGTTGGAACTCGATTCGTTAACATTGGGTAAGTTGTAGAACTTTTGTAGTGGGTAAATTAAATGAATAAAATCTTTTAGAAAGATGTTGATTGATGTTATTTATGTTTAGGATTGGACTTCTGGAATTGTTTGATTTGATAACTTGGGTAATCTGAGGTAAGGGGCTTTCTTCTGAACTCATTTGTAGTCTCGAATGTGATGAATTGTGATGTTATATCTGAACTGAGAAAGGATGATGGTTGTGATTTATACCTTTGAATGTATACTTATTATTTATTTTATGTTGTGTTCGACTGAGAAAATAAATATCTATGTATGAACGGATGTGAACTGGCACTTGGGTGCATTATTGTGTCTGACCGATTGTGTATTTATACACATATGATTGATGAATGATTGAAACTTGATGATGATACTTATAGGAAGTAGGTTTGAAAAGATGGATTTCTTGTCTTGACTAAGTGTATGAAACTGTATTAAGGATGTGTTCTTGGAACTGAGAAGACGGTATGGTTGTACTCTTGTAGACTGTGGAAAACATAATGGTTAATTGATATGTTGTTGACTGGTTATGGACTGATCTAGAGTAAGTTATTCGTTAGGAGTTAAGTAGAGATTATGCGATGAGGTTATGAGAATAAATTGTAATTGACTATCAAGATGCAAAGATTGGACTGAGGGGAGAAATTATTAGTTATCCTACTATGTAGATACCTTGCAGGTGTCCTTCGGGATCACCACCTTTTTGTATCTTACAGGATTATTTAACTAATATGTGTTTCTGCAGAACACTAGACTGATTATGCATCCTTCGGGGTGTTAGACTAATTGTGTGTATCCTACGGGATCACAAGACTGTGACTGTGCAGGGTACTCCATTAGGGAGATAATAATTTATCTTTTCCCTAATGGGACTAGTAGTGGGTCTCTTACTAATTATGTTGTACTCACCCTTTTTATGTTTAACTTTTCAGGCAAAGATAATAAAGGAGGTAGACCAGTGAGGGGCAAGAAGGAGGCGTGACTGCCATAGGGATTGTCGTATAAAATGCTTTCGCCTATGTTTTATTGTTTTCTTTAGGACATGAGACTGTTTAGAAAACTTTTTGTGATTTATCAGATGTTTATGAATTTTGTATTGCAAACTGTACTTCTAAATTTTGGTTGTTTGAAATAGGGTCCGAACAAAGATTTTGATGTTATTTGACTATTGATGAATTTTATCAAGACTCATGATTTAAAAAAAAAAAGGTGTTTGGATTTTAAAGTAATGACCATGGTCTAGTTCTAAAAAAGTTGGTTCCTTACATTACTAGAATTCCAAAAACATATTGTGCCTCTCCCAAATCTTTCATTTTAAATTGGGCTACTAGCCAAGTTTTAATGTTAGTTAGGTATCCTACATCATTCCCAATAAGAAGGATGTTGTCCAAATAAAGTACTAAGAAAGCTACTTTACCTTTGTTGATTTTCTTGTATACACAAGGTTCATCAACGTTTTGGTTAAAACCGTAAGATTTGATCGCAATATTAAATCTAATGTTTCAAGATCTAGATGTTTGTTTCAATCCATAAATGGATTGTTTCAGCTTGCAAACTTTTTGCTCCTGGTCTTGAATTATGAACCCCTTGGGCTGGGACATAAAGATACTCTCTTCAAGATTGTCATTCAGAAAAGCAGTCATGACTTCCATCTTCTATATTTCATAATCATAAAATGTGGCTATGGACAAGAAAATCCTTATAGACTTTAACATAGCAACACGGGAAAAAGTTTCTCCATAGTCAACCCCTTCCCTTAGGGTATACCCTTTAGGTACAAGTCTAGCTTTGAAGGTCTATACCTTTCCAGCTGAATCTCTCCTTTTCTTATAGATCTATTTGCACCATATAAGTTTCACTCCTTCAGGTAGATCTACAAGCTCTCACACTGAATTAACGTACATAGAAAACATTTCAAGGTCCATGGCTTTGACCTATTGGTCTTTATCTACATCATTCATTGCCTGTTTATAGGACAATGGATCCTCAACGCCATCATCTAGTATAACAACCTGAGTTTTTGTTAAATCCAAGTAATGGTTAGGTAGTGATATAATTCTCCCACTACTTCGAGGCATTCTCAACGATTGAGAAGGAAGAGATTGACCTGATGTGTTGGTTTCATCAACTCTTGATGAAGGACCAACCTTATCAACAACCCTTGTTGATTCATCAGTGGCTTCACTTAATACTAATTTATTTCATGGTTTATGATCTTTCATGTGGTATTCTTCTAAGAAAGTAGCATTTGTCGATACAAACACTCTATTTTCTTGTGGATCGAAAAATATACCACCTCTAGTTTCTTTAGAGTAATCAATAAATCATATATAAATTACAGTCTCTACTGCATGCCCCTAAAGCGAGTTAAACAATTGGGCATAGCTCTTCATTGAACAAACCATGTCTAACAAAGTTTTGTTTCTCCTTTCTGATACACCATTTTGTTTAGGTGTACCAGGTGCTGAGAGTTGGGATTTGATTTCATCAGGTAGGTTCTTGGATTGGTTTAGCATTCTACTTTTCTTTCATTTTCGATAAATACTAATCACCGCTTCATCCCTAATCTCATCCTTGGCCATGCTCTGATTTTATGTAATTTTGTTTTCTATTATTTTGTGAAATTCTTAATTTTCTTCTGACCTTTACATGTAGAGATAGGAAGAAAATATCATGCTACAAATACCAGTCCTTATGTTCCAATTGGTGTTGACTTATTTATGTGTCCCAAGAAAATTAATCATATTGCACGATTTGGAGCTTCTCTCGTAAAATCTGATTGAAAAGTGTCTCCACTACTCATTGTAAACATTCATGTAAATGCTTAGAGTTAAATTTAATACCTTCTATTTTTATGACTGAGATTCCATTTTTCTATAGTTTTCTTAGAATAAAATGTTATTGCATTTAGAAGTCTTCTAATTTGATGTATTTGCTTATTTATATTACTGCAATGTTTTTGGGTGATAGAGATGAGGAGGGAATGAGTCTTGTTTTGAATTTAGTTTCACCCTTAATTTTAGTTAATAAAATCTTTAATTAGTAGTTAGGGTTTTATTGGAATTAATTTTTTTTGTTGTTGAAGGCTACATAATAGGAATGTATTAAGGTGATATTAGAATCTTTAAGGGTGGATATATATACCTTCCATTCAATAATAGAAGGTATTTAAAAAAAAATTGCAAAATCTCTTAATGCATAAAATGTAGCGTTGAGAGTTCTCCATGATCTCCTGACGCAACATGTTGTGTGTCGGGAGATCCTCTCCCAACATCGATCTTAACGGGCATTTATGCATCAAGGATATTTTTTCGACACACTTTTGTTTATCTCTTGATATTTTTGTGCATCGAGAGATCCCCTATTCTCATAGTGCATCATTGCGTACTCTAGTGGGATAGTGTTGTTATCACACCCCCTCCCAGAGCTCCTTCTTTCTTGAACACCTAATCTAGCTCCCAAAGGGGTGCGAAGGTTGGTACGGATTGCCATACCTTGACAACACTCACCAACTAACTAACCTTTCTAATTTAACTTGCAGTCACAACACAAATGCATGATTGAAAGGAACGACGATACAAGCTACATGCTTTTACTAATAACTTAGACCACTAGATGCAACTATTGTGATACATCAATAGAAGCTTTAAACATGACAATGACCTTTTTACTAAACTAACTTATAATATTGAAACTTTAACAACAAACATTGACATGCTCATCTTGAACTTTACTTACAAAATCAAAAATAACTTTCAAAATGACTCTAACAATTTCTAGTAATTGGTTAGCCTGGCAGCAGTACGCTCAACATTAAGGAATGACAATCCATACCTGAAAAGTGAGAAATAATTTAAAAGGATAGGTCAAAGGACTTAATAAGTGAGGATTTTTATAAAACATGCTTTCTAAAACAATTAAGCATAAATCCTTGGCTTATAGAGACATTCAAGTTGATGGAAATCATTTGAAAGACATGATACTCAAACTTCATTCTTGATTATAAATTCACAACCCGTTCTTAGCATGAAGTCTAAGTAATACTAACACCTCATCATCAAAAGACGACCTAGGAATTGAAACACCTCTTCGACAAAAGACAAACATAGGATACAGTTTTCACTATATCCTTCTCCTCATGGGCACAACAAAGTATACATTTCCTAATGGATTGAAGCATAGGCTTGTCAACCTTCCCATCAGTAGCAAAGTTAACCAAATGTGCACATAGGTCTATAGAGAGTACATAGAACATACGGGCTGCAGTTGCATAGCATAGAACATCTGTATGATAGAACATCAAAGATTTGCTCAAAACTTTCCAAAACACCAAAACAACCCAAAAATTGAGCGATGACACTGATGGCTGCATGGCATGGACACAGGCAGCACACGAGCGTGCATAGAGCATCTGAATGTCCAAATGCATACTTGCCTTATGCACACACATGCCACATGTGACAATCGTAGCCTTTCAAACTCGAGACAGACGATTGTGCGACACTTGTTCTAACTCGATGAACAAGTTAGTCAATTAAGATCCAAAAGTCACAAACAAAGTTGACGTATGATGTAACCTTCCTTCACGTTCTTGGAAAAATCATTTATAAAATGCAGAAAAGAAGGAAATATATTGAAATCGACATTACAATATGTATTGAAGACTGTCAGTTGCAAGGGAAAAGGTTTGCTTGCAAAGAGGGCGACAATACTTGGGCGGGGATTCAACTACTATGTCTCCCCTATAGTACATTTTAAACATTTTCAACTCTAGAGGCTTGCATATGAAAATATCGAAACATCACTCGTAAGCTTTATGACTTAAAATGGAAAGCAACTAGCTAAACTAAATACAAGACATAATGATAAGATAAATTGGAGGTATTTGGACATACGGCTATAGGCAAACACACCCTAGACAAGTATGACCATGACATTCTCCCGCACTTAAACAGTTGACATCCTTATCGATTAGCAAAGCTGAATTTTTTCGGTCTTCTGCTTCTACGCTTCAAGGTCTTCGGTATATCTCCAACTTGTTTCTTCTATGAGAAGTTCTTCCACTTCACTAGGAACTCATGTAACCTCCTTGTAGGTCTTCTACCTTTTCCCACTCTCTTAGTAAGGATATCTTCCACTTCTATTAGCCCCTCGTATCTTCTCACAAGGTGACGTTATTTCTATCTTCAGAATTGGGTCTATTCAGGTCGTAATTTATTAAGAATCTGATCTCCCGCACGAAAATCCAAGGGACACTTATCTGCCCACTTTTTTAGTTTTTTCGAGGCTTCTTCTAGACAGGCTCGAGCGATGTCTGATTTCTGCTTCCACTTCTAAGTAATGTTGCAAGCTTGAGGACTCTTCTCAGTATAGGAGGGATCAAGAAGGCATGACAATACCAGTTATCTGCCACAATCAATCTCAAACGGACTTCTACCAGTTGGCAAACTCATCATAGTGTTAACATAAAATCGGGCTACCTTCAGAAAAGAATCCCATTCTTTTGTTCTGTCTTAACGGCCTTAGCCAAACTCACACCATCTTGAGTGTTAAAGTTTTTCTGCAAGGATTCATTCGATGCATCCTGCATTCGGCCATCAACATGACCTGCCTATAATAATAATAAGACATTTTGCAATTGGTGGAATGTTTCCCTGAAATTCTGAAGTAATATAATAAGAAATTTTGCAACAATTTTTCAGGAGAAGATATTTTCATTTGAGTTATGGATTTTAAGTTATTAGGTTCCAAATTGGAAGATGAGTTTCTGGACATTAAAGGTTGTTGGGCGTGGCATGTTAGATTAAACTGGTTTTTAACGAGAAGTAATCGGACTAGCATTTCACCAACGGTTTGATCTACAATATGTGAGTAGTTTTCTTCTTACAAATTTTGTGATATCGCTTTACTATTTTGAAACATGATTTCAAATGAAAATTGTTTCATAAAGAGATTTCTAAGAAATGTGTGCGAGCAGAATTTAAGGCAATCAATTTAAGGATATAGTGAAGTGTCAAAGCTTTGTTAATATGCATTTTAAGGTGTAAAGAGAGAAGGGCCTTAATAAGGTTTCAGGTGGATTTAAGCAAGGATCATGTGTCAATTTGTACTCATGCAAGGAACTCTATAAGTAGGTCAACTTCAGTATTGATTTTGTCACAATCTCTTATGCATTTTGAGTAAAATTGCTCTCAATAGTTTCCATTTTGAGTCTATTTTCTACATTGAGGCTGCTAGTTTTATTTAATCGAGGGAAAGGTGAGCTTGAGCTAAAAGAAGAGAGGAAGGTCATTCTCAAGTAAAAACGGGACAATCTTTACTCTAATGAGGTTGCAGGATGCAATTGGTGGAATGTTTGGCTGAAATTTCGGATTAATAATAATACGACATTTTACAACATTTTTTTGCAGAAATTTTTTTAGTAATTCTAGAATAGCATATTAGATTTTTAATCTTTCTTTGATAAAAAAAAAGAAAAGAAAAGAAAAAAATTGCATGATATTTTCTTTTTCTTTGCTTTCTCTAATGCATGACTAGGTTGTCCAATGCATCTAGATTAGA
>JBBPDI010000002.1:14523772-14556164 GCA_037974545.1 Cucumis variabilis
AGGTTGAAAACCAAACAGGTAGGAAGGTCAAGTATTTGAGGACAGATAATGGTTTAGAATTTGTGAATAACAAATTCGATAGCTTTTGCAAATCTGAGGGAATTACAAGACATTTCACTGTTACGTACACTCCACAACAAAATGGTTTAGCTGAGAGGTTTAATAGAACTATTATGGAATGTACCAGATGTCTCTTGACTAATGCTTCATTACCCTTGAAATTTTAGGAGGAACCTGCCCAAATAGTATGTTATCACATTGATAGGAGTCCTTCTACAACCTTAGACTTAAAGACTCCTCAGGAGGTATGGAAAAGTAAAGATCTAAGTTTAGATCATCTCAGAGTGTTTGGATGCTCATGTTAAAGATGGAAAGTTGAACAAGAGGACACTGAAATGCATGTTTATTGGTTATCCTCAGGGTGTCAAAGGTTATAAACTTTGGTGCTTGGAAGAGGGGATAAATAAATGCATTATCAGCAGAGATGTAACTTTATTGAGACAGAAATGCCATATTGTGTCAAAGAGCAGCAAAAACAAAAGATTGTTGATCATGTTGAGACAGAAGTTAGAATTGATTCAGAAGTACGACCATCAAGTGGCTTAGATGTATCTAGTGATCATTCTTCCTCAGTTTCACAGACAGAGGCTACACAGCAGTCTGAATTTGATGGTATACAGTCTCAACAGAAGAGGACTTTAATTGACGAGGGAGCTTTAAGTGAAGAAAGCTCAAGTAACAATGACCTACAGAACTATCAGCTTACACGTGATAGAGTTGCTTATGCTCTTACTTACGTAGTTGACGGTATTAAAGCAGAGCCTCTTACTTTTGAAGAGGCAATTATATCTGATTCAAAGAAACAATGGAAGGATGCTATGGAAGCAGAGTTGTTCTCTTTATAAAAGAATCAGACATGGTCATTAGTCCCAAAGCCTCCTAACTAGAAGCTCATCCAATCAAAGTGGATTTACAAAATCGAGTCAGGTATAGAAGGTGACAGTAAGCCTAGATATAAGGCTAGGTTGGTAGCAAAGGGCTACACTCAGAAGGAGGGAGTTTACTTTAATGAGATTTTCACTCCAGTGGTGAGGCATTCGTCCATTAGACTAATATTATCTATTGTTGTTCACTTTGACATGTTTATTGAACAAATGGACATCACCACATCATTTCTTCATGGAGAACTAGAGGAGGTGATTTACATGGCTCAACCTAAGGGCTATGAGGTGAAGGGTAAGGTAAACATGGTTTGTAGTCTTCATAAGTCCATCTATGGACTTAAAACAATCTCCAAGACAGTGGTATATCAGGTTTGATACTTTCATTCTAAAGCAGGGGTTTCACAGGAACTCATATGATGCTTGTGTTTATTGGAAACTATCACAGAGAGGTACGTATTTCTATCTACTGTTGTATGTAGATGATATGATACTAGTGTCTAAGGATTATGCTGAAATCTGTGAACTGAAGAAATAGTTAAGTAGTGAGTTTAAAATGAAAGATTTAGGTAAGCTAAAAAGGATCTTAGTCATGGATGTGAAAAAAGATAGGGAAAAAGGTTTGTTAACTGTTTTGCAGGAAAGTTATGTGATTATACTGCTTGAAAAGTATAATGTCTGGTTGCAAGGCAGTTTCTACACCCTTAGCATCTCATTTTAAACTTTCTTCATCTCAATGTCCTATTACTAAACAAGAAAGGTTAGAGATGACTAATATTCCATTTTGTAATGCTGTTGGAAGTATTATGTATCTGATGATTTGTACTGGGCCTGACTTGGGTTATGCTATGAGTATGATGAGTATGTCAAATCTTGGGAAGGAACATTAGAATGTTGTTAAATGGGTGTTTTGATATCTGAAAGGTAGTGCCAGTGTATCATGTATTTTAGCAGGGATTGTGATAAATCAGCATTGTTGGAAGACTTCATAGATTCAGACTATGCTGTAGATCTTGATAAAAGAAGGTCACTATCAGGTCACATTTTTCGCTTGTATGGTAATGTTGTCAGTTGGAAAGTTACCCTACAACCAGTGGTTGCTTTATCGACTACTGAGTTAGAATATATTTCTCTTGGTAAAGCAGTGAAGGAAACAGTGTGGTTGAAAAGAGTTGTTGGTGAGTTGTTATCGCAGGAGTTTATTCCTATCATCCATTGTGATAGCCAGAGTGCAATTCATCTTGCAAAGAATCCATCTCATCATGAACGGTCTAAGCATATCGATGTCAAATTTCATTATATCAAAAATGTTATTGCTCAGAAAGATGTTGAACTGGTCAAAGTTTATACAGTTGAGAATTTGTCAGATATGTTAACCAAAGTTCTTCTCATAAATTTAAATACATATTAGATGAGCTGAAGGTTAAATCTGGATGATAGAGTGTTGGGGAGAATCAGTTTGGTGTGTCTTAAATAGCTTGTCAAGAGGGAGATTCGTAGAAAAATGACAAGTATTTAAGAGTTTGTAAAATGGGATTTAAGTTAAGGGTAGAGTGGTAATTTTTCTTTATGAAAAATTTGTAATTGTTTACATCTTCTTCCTTAGGTCTTTTAATTAGACAAAAGAAAAGGGAGGAAAAGAGAGTGCAGTAGCCGACAGTCACACTAAAGTGAAAGAAAGCGTAAGGGAGAGACGGAGGCATTCGACGAAGCTTGACGGAGCACGTTCACCGGTGAGGTTCCATAACAACGGTGTTGGACTGAAGGTTCCTCCCGACGGCCAGATTTGCAATTTCAACGTGAATCTCTCAGTTTTTCTTGGCGATTGGTTAATGGTATAGTCGGGCTTGTCGTGGTTAATTACAGATTGCTTATTGTGTTGAACTCTGTAATTGTATCCATTTTTTCTCTTAATAAAATCTCTCCAAGCTGGTTCTCAAAGTGGATATAAATCAAATTGGTCGAACCACTATATATCAAAGTGTTTTCTCTTTTATTGCTTTGTGTGTATTTTGGATTATGCATTTTATTATGAATTGTTTTCTAATTTAGTGCATAAAGTATAACAACTTTGAAAACACTAAATGGCATGACAATAATGGAAGCACCTAAATCAAGCATGGAATTAGATATGTCTCTATTTCCTATAGTGCAAAGAAATGAAAACATACCTGGATCAACACATTTTTTCAAAAGATTCTTCTTCATGAGTGAAGAGACATTTTTACTAACCGTTACCTTTTCTTGGCTTCTACTTCTCCTCTTGTGGGTGCATAACTCCTTATGAAATTTTGCATACCTTGGTATGCTTTTGTCAAGAGGGGTAAATTCACGTCTACCTTCTTGAAAACTTCAAGGAGTTTTTCATCATTCTTGACTTCTTTCCTTGATTGAGATAACCTAAAAGGAAAAGGAGATAGAGGATTATTAATATGGTTATTTGAATCATTGTTAAAAGAGGAAGCATTAGAAAGAGAAGAGTTAGTATGTACCTTGTTTTCTTCTTGGATATTTGAATCACTTCTCTCCAAGTTAGGATCAAAATGAGGTAAAGGAACATCATCATTTTCATTTAAAACCTTACCACTTCTTAAGGTGATGGCACTTACATTAACATGGTTTGGTTGGGCGAGAAGTTTTTCTTTTCTTTCCTTTTTAAGAAATTAAATTGCTAATTAGTCTAACTTGTTTCCTAACTTTGAGATAGATGTTTTCATGTTTTCCATATCAATTTTAATGACTCTGGTTGAACTAACAGTATATTCACCCAACTTAGCTAAATTCTTTTCAAAATCAGTTTTAAAGCTATTCAAGCTAAAAGCTAACTTGGAAACTTTTTATTATAAGTACATACCTTTTGATGATGATGATGATGAAGGAGTGTTGTTATGTTTAGGTTCTTGAGGACTCCATCTAAGACTTGGATCATCCCTCCATCCAGAGTTGTAAGCATTACTTTGTGAATCATTCCTTCTATATCCTTCTAAGGCACTTACGTCTTTTATCTCCGGGCATTGGTCATTATGGTGGCCAAGCAAGCCATACTCCACATAAAACTACTTTAGGGACCTCCCTTTTCACGAAAGAAGTAAACATTTTAGTAAGTAGATTTACTTACTCTTTAACAATTTATCACAAGACAAAGAAGAGTTTGTATCAAGTGTTCTACTACTAGAAAAGTTTTGAGAATTTTTTGCCTTTTTAGAGACTAACCTTCTAGCTTTGGAGGGAGTTTAATCAATCAAGGCTCCACTCGAAGCGGCATTATGGAGTCCCTAACCGATGGCAACAACCCCAAATAGAAATATTGCACAATGTTTTTCTCGGTTAATTGGTTATAAGGCAACCTAGCACAAAGTTCATTATACCTTTCCCAATATTCAAACAAAAGTTTCATTATTAAATTGCCTAGCACCATAGATTTATTTTAAGACCGTTTGAGCTTTAGTGATTGGGAAGAATTTTTCTAAGAACCTTTTCTTAAGTTGTTTCCAAATGGTGATGGTTTTAGGCTCTAGGTTTATAAGCCATCTTTTGGCACTATCGGCAAGGGAATAGAGAAATGCCATAAGGTTCAATTGTTCCTCGGTTACCCCATGAGGTCTAAGGAGATCACATGCCCAAGAAAAAGCCCTAAGATGTTTATGTGGGTCTTCTCCATCGGATCCTCTAAAGATAGGTAAGCTTGAGATCAAATCCGACCTAAGGTGAAAATTGGTTGTGGTAGGTAGAATCACTATCCCTATTGGCCTTTGATGGATATCGAGCTCATATAATTTTCTAAGTATTTTTTCGGGTGCCACTTCTTACATTAGATTATTTAAATTTTTCTCTAAGAAAGGCTCTAAAGGTTCTTCAAGGGATGGTTCAAATGTGAAAATGTGAGGTTCTAAAGATTCACGTACTAACTTTTTTTTTATTTCCTTAGTCTTCTTTCATGCAAGGTTATGTCTTCTTCATATTCTAATCTCGATGCATTGGACAACCTAGTCATGCATTAAAGAAAGCAAAGAAAAAGAAAAAATCATGCAATTTTTTTTTTATAACAAAGAAATATTAAAAATATATTATGCTCTTCTATGATTAAAAAAAAATTGCAAGCAAAGATTCAAGAAATACTATGTCGTGTCACTCCCGGGCAACAATGTCATTTTTTGAGCGAAATTGACATGCAAAAAGTAAAGAATTATGTAAAATATATAGTCAAGATCGTTATCAACGCATTTATGTTTGGAAATTAAATTGGTTGCGAAGGGTACTTACCTAAACCACCTTGACAAAAAATTATTTGTAGTTTACCCTTGACTTTTACCGTAGATAGGTGCAAGCACGGGTGTCGAACCCAAGAGAGTGTATGATAGATATTTCTTGAATATAATGCTTGAAAAGAAGAAGATTAGTAACGAAAAGAAAAGAAAAGCATTGATAACAATTTTTGGGGAAATTATAAGGGAGAATGAGAAGGAAAATTTAGTTTGCAATACAATTAAAAAAAAAGATATTAAAGATTGAATTAAAAGAAGAGAAGCGAGAAATCGGCTTAGGCATGAATCTAATCTGATCATTGAATCAAAGAAAGTAAAGGAAGTTGAATCATGCTTAATTAAGAAGGAATTTTTTATTCAAGATTTCTCACGAGATCAAATTGCTTGATCTTGTAGGAATTTTGAATCAAAATTCAAGAAAGAGATGAATTTCATGGGGGATTAGTTTAATTCTTGCAATCTTAACTAAACCCCTAATTGTTCTTTAAAGAAGATTACAAGATCATTCATAATATTGCAACCAAGGAATTAAATGGGAATTAATTTGTGCACTAAAAAAGAATACATTTATTTTTCAAGAATTGACTTAAGAAGAATTGAAATTCATAAGGCATCAAACAATTTCAAGAATGGGAGAGATACAATCAAGAATCAAGACAAATTTTGTGTAAAAACAAGAAATTCAATTAATCTTGCACTAATTGATATACTTAAGGTAAATTGCTTACAAAGATTGAATCAAAAAAAAAATCAAAGATCAAGAATCAAAATTACAAGAATTAATAAAATTAAATCAAAGATATAATTGTTGATACAAATGATTGATGATTTCAACAAAAATTACATCAAGATAAAAGATTAATCAAACTCTAATTACAATAAAAAATCAAAGTAATGAAATTCTCAAAGATTAGAATCACCTAAGCCCAAATTACCTCAAGAAATTAGCCTTGCTTCTTTAATAATTTTAGAAAATTTGTTGAAGATAAAAAATTACAGAATGAGGGTAAAGAATTTAAAATTTGAGAGAAATTGAGAGTGATTTTGGAGGGAATGGTGATGTTGAATTGAATAATTAGGGATTATTTGGGGTATTTATAGGAAAAATTAGAGAATTATAGCAAATGGGTCCAAAATTACACTTTCAAGTCCATTCCAACTTAAAAACACGAAAAATTGGCATTTTTTTTTTGATTTTTTGCATTTTATTTATGAAAATGCCATTAAAAAGTTGAAGAAAATATGAAAATGCATTGGCAGGGATTCAAACTCAGTTGGCTGAGGGGCGCGCACGGGAAGATTGTGCCACATGGCACACTGAGACTAAGATGGGAAGACACGGATTGAAGGCTGAAATGAAATGGGTTAATTTATGCCTGAGGGAGATTCGAACTCGTGATCTGGGGGACGCACGCACGGATAAGGCAAAACGACGTCGTATTGCCTTAGGAAATCCAAATTTAATTTTGCGTTGAGTGAGGTTTAAACTTATGATTTCGAGGTTGGGCATGCGCAAGTGACGGTTTGATACATGTCAATCTTCTTTAATATTTACCAAAATGCTTCTTTATGTTTAATTTACCCGTTCATCTTCATTTGAACTCCAAATTAGGTGATTTTCATGTCGTTTGGGTTCGTATTGAAGTCTACTTTCATATTTTGCATAAAAATATAAAAATAATGGATATATGAATGTTAAGAATGAAGAATAGGCTATCTTTAAACGGGTCCATATTTGTCCCAACTACAGGTTACGGAACACCTCCTACCTGGGAATTGACCTAAAATTGGCATTGAATTAATCTTATTCCTATTAGCATACAATGTCACTAGGTAAATTAAATGGTTTAACACACTCAGTAACTTTAAAGTAAAGTTTCATTATAAGAGTTATAATAAGAATACACTGAGATCGATTCATTTAGCTGGAATTTAGCTAAGTACAACAATCCCTAAATTAATATAACACTTTAGTTGAGAAAAATGGTATATAGGATATATCAATTTTTAGCTCTAACATTCCTAAAAGTTCACACGTGAGATTCGTACTTGGCTTCGTGATGCCCTCGGCACGACCTCCCTTCAAAAAGTGTTTGTATGGGTCAATAACAAGGTGAATAGAATAAATGTTCATAGTAAGTGGGAGAAGGACACGTGTCAACGTATCCTATGGTCTCCTCCATTAGGTTGCATCGTAAGATTTTTATGATCCACTGAGTGTCATTCTAGAGCGACCATTTCTTCGGAGGGTCTAATTATAGAAGTCGAAACAACTCAAAGTCCAAAATAGATAGGGTTTCATAGGTTAATATTCAACAGTTGTCTTTCTTTTGGTAACCTATTGAAGCGTACCTCTAGGATCTAAAAATGGTATAGGGTCACACTTATGGAGTGAATTCAGTTAGTTAATGAATTCTTGATCGAACAACAGTAGCTAAGGGCTATAGGAATATGAGTTATTCTGGCATTAGTTATTATGCACTAGCATATGTAGTTGGATGCAAATCTTCAAGTCAAGTATGGAAAACACTTGAAAAGCATTACTCTTCAAATACCAAGAAAAATATAGTCAACCTAAATTCAGATCTACAATAAATCCCAAAGAAATAAGATGATTCAATTGATCTATACATCAAGAAAATCAAACTAAAAGATAAGTTAGCAAATGTAGCAACTATTGTTGAAGATAAATATCTTGTAATCTATGCCCTAAACAACCTTCCAAGTGAATACAGTGCTTTTCGCACCTCAATTCGAACAAGATTCCGACCAGTAAGTTTTTCTGAACTTTACGTACTTCTAAAGTCTGAAGAATCTACAATAAAAAAACAAACCAAACGTGAAAATATCTTAGTTCAACCAACGACACTGCTTGTAAGTCAAAATACCATCCAACGAACATCTAAAAATTCACCCCAACAAAATCATCAACAGAACAACTTTAGAGGAAGAGGAAGAGGTCATAACACTGGTAGAGGCCGATCAAACTTCAACCAAGGGATAGGTCATGGAAAATCTGGTTATAGAAACCGTCCATTTATTCAATGCCAAGTATGTAATTGACCTTGTTATTCTGCACTTGATTGCTACAACATAATGAACTACAATTATTAAGGAAAGCACCATAAATTTACTATCTGTTCACCAACCATCTTGTTGCCATGGTTGCCTAACAAAACTCACATTATATGAGCACTCAGAATTATCCTTCAAATACTTGGCTCGCAGGTTCAAGATGCAATGCTCATGTTACAGTAGATTCTGGAAAGCCTCTCCATAGCAAATGAATACAATGGTGAAGATAGCATCTTTGTTAGTAGTGGTCAGTCACTTCCCATTACTTACACAGGATCAGGTAAACTTCCTTACACCCTAAACTCCTCTTTTTTACTACAAAATCTTATATGTGTCCCAACTATCTCCACAAATTTACTATTTGTTCAGCAACTATGCAAAAACAATTGCTTCATCACCTTTGATACTAATAAACTTACCATTTAGGACAAATGTACTAGCAATCTTTTATTCCAAGGCCCTAGTGTGAATGAACTTTATCCAATCACTCCATATGTCTCAAATCAAAAAAATTCTCCAACTGCTCATACTACAATACAGTCATCCTCTAAGATCTCCTCCATCCTTTGGCACAACCGAATTGGCCATCCTCACACCCAAGTATTAACACAGTTCTACATTCCTTAAACCTTTCCTCTTGTACAAAAACTTGCATATGTGAATATTACTTATATGGAAAAATGCATAAACTTCATTTTTCCCACTCATATTCTACTACCATGTTTTCTTTACAAATCATTCACACTGGTGTATAGGTCCCTGCCCCTGAAATATCAATAAATGGCTTTAAATACTATGTTTCCTTTGTTGATGATCTCACTAAGTATACCTGGATTTTTCCCATCGCTAGAAAATCGGATGTAACTAATGTCTTTAAATACTTCAAACCACTAGTAGAAAATCAATTCTCCTCTCGCATCAAAATTCTTAGATCTGATAGAGAAGGTGAATTCATTAACCAAAATCTATCATCCTTCCTCACCATAAATGGCATATCCCATCAAAAATCATGTCCCTATACCCGTCAATAAACCGGTGTAGCTGAAAGAAAACACCACCATATTATAGAAGTAGCCATCTCCCTAATGATTTATGCCTCCATTCCAACCAAATTTTGGTCCTTTGCCTTTGCCACAGTTGTATACCTCATAAATAGACTCCCCTCTCAAAACCTTCAAAATAAAACTTCCTATGAATACTTATTCAATCAACCCCCTGACTATAAACATCTAACAATATTTGGTTGTGCCTGCTACCCTCTACTAAAATAATACAATTCCCATAAACTCCAACAAAAAACCTTTCAATGCATCATCCTTGGCCATCCTCTAGATTATAAAGGTTACTTGTGTTACAATATGAGCATTGGAAAAATTTTCATATCTAGACATGTTATCTCTGATGAGATTGTTTTTCACTTCTCAAAACCCCATTAAATACCTTTATCTTTGTTCCTAAAGTACCCCCCTCACCTATTCCTAGTGTGAGTAATAAAAGTGTTGTGCCATCTATGCCAACAACCAGTTCTTCACAAACAGATGAGTCTTATCTAAACAGTAAACCAAATGCTGAAACTCAAATGGGCACAAGTGCACCCAACATTAATCCAAATGCCCATCCAATTCAAACCAGAAGCAAATCTAGTATATCAAAGAAGAAAGTCTTTGTTGCTACAACACATCTGCCAAAAATTCTGTTGATGAAAATGAACCAAGCTCTTACACTTAAGCATCAAAAGATTTAGTTTGGCAAGTTGCAATGAAAGAAGAATATGATGCTCTATTGAAACAAGGAATATGGAAACTCAATAGTTTACCGCCAAACAAATCAGCCATCGGGTGTAAATGGGTGTACAAAATAAAAATAAATCCTGATGGAACCATTACTAGACATAAGGCAAGGTTAGTTGCCAAGGGATACCATCAACAAGAGGGCATAGATTTTGAAGAGACATTTAGCCCAGTTGTAAAGAAGCCTACTGTCCGGATAGTTCTATCTATAACTGCACATTTTGAATGGAAACTAAGGCAACTTGATGTTAAAAATGTCTTTCTACATGGCGAACTTCGTGAAAAAGTCTATATGGAACAACCACAAGGTTTTATTGATAAAACAAGACCATACCTAGTGTGCAAGCTCCAAAAATCATTATATGGCCTCAAACAAGCGAGCTTGGTTTGAATGCTTCACAACTCACCTATTGACACTTGGCTTTAATGCTTCAAATGCTGATAGCTCATTATTTGTTCGAGAAATTGGAAAATCTATCACTTATCTTCTATTGTATGTAGATGACATCATAATAACCGACAACGATCAACCATACATTGACGTGTTAATCAGTCAGTTGCAACAACAATTTGATATGACTAACTTAGGGTGTTAAAATACTTTCTGGGACTCGAAATCCTAAGGAACTCATCCACTATCTTTGTCACACAAACAAAATACGCTAAGGATGTATTACAAAGGTTTGGAATGAATGGATGCAAATCATGTAATACTCCAATTTCTATACATTCCTTTAGTGACACCCTGACAATTCATGTTCAAATGAAGATGCAATAACCTACGGAACTATTATTGGAGTCCTCCAATATCTCACATTTACTAGACCAGACATCGCCTTCTCAGTAAGCAAACTATCACAGTTTATGCATTCACCTGCCCATTACCACCTTACAACAACCAAAAGAGTACTAAGATACATTAGTGAGACCATTTCAAAAGGCATACTCTTCAAGAAATCCACAAATCCATTCATAATAAATGTATTTGCATATTCAGATTAGGCAGGAAATAATCTTGATAAAAGGTCAACCATAAGAATCACCGTCTACCTAGGAGATAATCCAATATCATGGGCTACTAAAAAGTAGTCCAATATATCTCGAAGTTCAACAGAGCCTGAATATAGAGCCCTTGCAACAACAACTTCTAAAATTTTTTGGATTCAACACCTCCATCGACACTTACATATATTTGGAAGAGAACCTTCTTGTTTATGGTGTGACAACAAGTATGCCATCCAATTTGCTCATAATCCTGTCTTCCATGGTTGAATCAAACACATAGAAGTGGACTTCCCTGCCTGTTATAAGGGAAAAAGTTGATCGAAATGATAATTCACTGCTGTACACTCCCTCAACAGAACAACTTGCTAATATTTTCACAAAATTGCTCACTAGTGATCACTTCCACCTCTTCGATCCAAACTTATGCCTTAAGTCTAAAAGTGCATCAGTTTGAGGGAGTCATATATAATTGTTGTTTTAGAATTACTTATTATTTGTTATATTTTCTATTATTATGTTTTCCATAACTGTATTGCAAAAGAGTTTATAAATACTATTATTTTCCATCAGAAATATCAATGAGAAAATACATCAGTTATTAACCATTGGACATTAGTTTTCATATGGGTGGTAGAATCTCGAAAACGATAAGTTGAAACCAAAATGCAAGTGATTTTTTCTTGACTTTGGCTTTAGTTAATATGTCAAGTTAATCACACTATGCATTTGGATATAAGTTTGATTAAAATGAAGTTTGGAATACAACCCAATGTTAACTTTGTAGTGAATTTTGATTTTAATTCACAATCTTTTTCAATAAAAATTATTTAGAATATGACCAATTTTTTTTTTTTACTGAAATTGGATTTTTTTGAATGAATTTAACGGAAGAATTGAGAAATTTTGAATATTGCCAATCATCAATTTAAGTCAAAGTTTTGATTTTTTTTTTTTAGCAAAACTTTTTCTACTTAATATAAAGTTGAATTGCATCCAAGTTAAAATTTGAAAAGTTTGACATTTTTTTTTACTTAATTTGAAATTCATTTATGATTTGAGATTTTTTTTTAATCCTGAATTTAATTAGGAGACTTTTTTCTTTTTAAAGATATATTCTTTTTATTTAGTTAATTTAGTTATTATTATTTTTAAATAAAGAGAAAGATTAGGAATTAATTTCAATCCAATCTCAACTTCTAACTCAATCTTAACAACTTGTTGAGAAGTTTTGGAGATTTGATACTTTCCAACTCTATAAATAAAAAATGGAGAAGAAAGTTGAAAATAAAAATCACAGTAGAGTTCTCTTTTCATCTATTGCTTATGTGTTTGTCTCCTCCAACGTTTTTGTTTTGTTTTTTTTTTTTTTTTTTGCTACTTTATATTTGGCCAATAGTGGAACTGCTTCCTTAGTATTTGAGAGAATAGAGTGTTGGAGCTGCTATCCTTTTTTTTCTTTATTCTTTAAATGGTCGTCGAACATAGAAACGATGAAACTTTTTTTTTGGATGGTGACAGGTTGAAGAAAAGGACAAAAAAAAACATTTTTTTAAATTCTAAATTCTATTCTCTCTTTTTTATTTTTTTTCTCATTTTTCTTTTAATTTTTCTTTCGTTTTTCTTTTCTTTTCTTTTCTTTTTTTTTTCTTTTTTTCTTTCTTTTTTTTTTCTTTTTTTCTTTTCTTTTCTTTTCTTTTGTATTTTTCTTTCTTTCTTTTTTTGTTTTTTTATTCTCTTTTCAATTACTTTTTTTTCTAACTCTTTCTTTTCTCTTCCTTTTGTCAAGAATTTTTTCCTCACTTTTACCTTTTTATTTTTACTCACCAAATTTTTTTTCCAATAATAACTTATTCCCTTTTTTATACATGAGTGAAGTAAGGATGTTAAACCTTGGAGATGGAGCACTTGAATAAACTTGAAGATGGAGTACACGGACCTTGATCGAAGATGAAAGTATCATTATTTTGACTTGAACTTGATGATGGATCACACCAAGCTTAAAGATGGAGAAGATGCATATGATCATGGGTACGACACTTTGAAGATGCAAATTATGACGGCTACAACATATCAAAGATGATGAAGATACAGATGATGATGACTATAACATGTCAAAGATGCAGATGATGACAGTTGTGGCATGTCAAAAATGCAGATGATGATGGCTACAAAACATCGAAGATGCAGATGATGATGGCTGCAACGTGTCGAAGATGATGAAGATGCAAATGATGATGGCTACAACATGTCGAAGATGATGAAGATGTAGACGGTTACAGCTTTAACATGTCAAAGATGATGAAGATGAAGATCCTCTTGATTGCAACACATGAGGAAAAATGAAGATGATTATCCTCTCAGCTTCGACTGTAACACATGGAAGAAGATGAAGATGATAATCCTCTCAACTGCAACACATGATAAAAGAGGAAAATGGTGATCCTCTCGACTATAACTCATTGAAGAAGATGAAGATGGTGATCCTCTCAGCTTTCGCTGCAACACATGGGATAAGATGAAGATGATGATCCTCTCGGCCTCAACACATGAAGAAGATGAAGATCCTCTTAACCGTAACACATGAGAGAAAAGGCAAAGCTCGCTACTTTGACTTTTCCCTATTTTTTTCTTTCATTCATTTTGTTGTTGTAATTCTTGTAAATGTCAGATTTTTGTTGAATGATAATGATTTTTTTTTCTTATTCTGGTGTGACGACTTCTGAATTTTATTTTGTGCTGCTTACATATTCTTTACTATGAGATTATAATGAAGCATAATTATTTTTTTGACATGCAACTGAACTTAAAGTAAACTTTAAGCTGCCTACGTACCCTTTTGATAACATAGAGATAAAGTCATAACGTAGTTCAACTTTTCTTCTTCTTTTTTTCTATTCACCTTTTAAACTCTTGTGGACTAGGAGCACCAGGCAGTTTAGGCTCTTGCAATAAGGAGCTTTGCATATTTAATAGGTCATATTTTTATCAAGAATTTGTTTACCTTCTTCATTTATAGAATTGGTGGATATAATGAGTCTTGGCTTCACCGTAAAGGAACCTTCTATATTTATGTCAACAGATAATTTCCTCTTTATGTGTGATGAGACACGACTATGAATCTTATCGTCACTATTTTCTTCATGAAGTGGTTTTGCCTTCAAAGTTTTCATCTCTTTCTCATGTTGATCGCTTATCATCGATCAAAAGCAGATGTTGAAGGTTGAGCTTTCTTCGATATTGAGATACATAACCTTTTGAAAGCTGAAGTTTGGGTGGAAATAGACATTGGACATTGGTTTTTTTCTTCTTTTATGGTCATACTCAATCTTTGAAAGATTGAAGATTAAGTAGTTAAAGGCTTAATACGATCAAAGACAGAAGTCCTTTGCTTAATTTCATTTGAATTGTCAACTTTTTCAAAAGATGAATAATTGTTGTTGACTTTTACTATACTGGCCACATGACATGCACTGACTTCTAATAATTCCTTTGGATGATCATCAAGGAAGCTTCTTGTGAGGAGTTCTGTTAAAGTTATCAACTATCGAGGTCAGAGAAAGTCCTCATCTTTTCCTTTGATAGACTTAAGCTTCTACATCTTCTTATTTCTTTTCCTCTTCTTTTTATGAAAGATAATTTCTTTTGCATGTTTTTAATGAAATGACTTCTTTTGAATGGAATTTGATTGTCTTCCTTTTCAACCAATCATGACTATCCATCCTTCATCATCATCCTTAACATGCTCTTCTTTGTTTTGTGAGTCTATCGTCACCATCCATTGTTGGAATTGGACAATTATAGATTCGAAAGTCTCAAATTGAATTAAGTTTTTCCTTTGATCATAAAGTTAGGTTGATGGTGGAACACTTGAAGTCATCTCGACCGTACATTATTCACCTAAGCTACTTCATCATTATCCAGCTCAATCTTATTTTCATAAGCCAACTTTAGAATCAACTTCTTCAACAGGAAACACTTTTCAATAGGGTGACTAATGACTTGATGGTACTTTATTTAGGATCATCTACTTTTTCTACTTGTTCCAGTTGTTTGCAATCTGAAAGTTAAATAAGTTGCTTCTTTATCAATTGCTCTAACATGTTTGAAATAAGAGATACAAGAAATGGATACAAGTTTCCTGTCTTTCACTATAAGTTGGACATTGCTTTTCGTCACCATCATACTTTCTTTCAATTTTCGTTTCTTTTCTTTTAGATAAAGATTTCAAAGGAGTTGCATGAACAGCCATAAACTCTCTTATAACACTATTTGTAATCTTTTTAGTGTCATCAATTTCATTCTTGTCACCCTTCATTTTTGGGACCAATAAATCTTTTGCTCCTCTGTTGGTAATACTCAGCTCCATATCATAGGCACTAATCGCTAATTCTTCAAACGTGTGAGGTTTTATTCCCTGCAAAACATAGAGGAGTTCCCAATGCATTCCTTGGGTGCTCATCTCCACTACAGATAGTTTTGTGAGCTTTTCCTTGTAATTCAGGCTTAGAGGTCTCCATTGGTTTATGTAGTTGATGATTAGCTCCCCCATTGTTTGGTGTTTGCCAACTCCATCGTGTTGACGATACACCAGGTGCTGTAGAAGAAATTGAGAAAGTTTCTCTCAAGCTGCTCCCAGCTATTAATGGATTCATGTTCCAGGTCAATGCACTAGTTAAAGGCGTTTCCTTTGAGAGTTCAGACGAACTATTTTACCAATAAATCCCCTCGCGTACCAGTTAGTTTCACGTGTTTCAATGAAAGGAGCTACGTGTTGTTTTGGGTTGTCCTTTCCATCAAACTGTTGGAACTTAGGTGGTTGGTATCCATTCGGTATTATGAGATTGTCGATCCTCTTCGTACATGGCTTGGAATATAAAGAGAGAGTTTGAGCAGGACCACTATATTGAGTTTTGATGGGTGGTTGATCTCCTGCAATTGTTGAACAGATAGCGATGCAATTGAAGTTGAATTTTGTGGTTGACTTTCCTGCATAATTGCCTTTTCTTTGTCAGTATTCTTGATGGTATGTGTGTGACTTGATTTAGCAATGTCACAACTCTTGATGTGATTCTTCAGTGATGCAATCTCGTTATACCTTTCTTCAATAACCTTCATGAGCATGTTGATCTTCTTTTCAAGCTCAGTCATTCTGTCTTCACTTGTACTCACGTCAGTCACCATAACTGACATTATATTTGGATGAGGCATCTCCTCATTTGAGCGTTCAAAGGAGGAAATTTGTTCATCAGTCCCAATATTTTCTTTGATTATAGTTCCACCTTTTGGTGACTTGGGTAGTTGTTCCTAAATGTTCTTCGCGACTTCAAAGGATGGCATTTCCTTAGATGATTGAGTTTTCCTTGAGCGGCTACAAGTATTTGGTCTCTTGCCGATGTCGCTTAGAGCTTTGGAAGTGTTGCCTTGAGATGTCATGATTTCTTTAGATGTTCTTCAAAAGAGAAAGAGATGACAGGTAGAGATGGTTCCACCGGGCTTGCCAAATTGTTCGCATAGAATTTCTAAAGAAATATAATTTGTGGAATTGAACTTTGTCTATTGATTTGTATAGTAGATAAATTCTCTAATATTTATTCATTGATGCTTTTTCTCGAATATAAATTAAAACTTAGAAGTTCTTGATCTTCAGTCTTCAAGATGTTGTAGTTACAAGTCAATTTGAGCTTTGATCTTCTGAATCCAAAGAAAGTTTAATCTTCTTAGTCTTCAATCCTTGAGAAGATGTTGATCTCGAAGTTAATAAGAATTTTCAGGTCTTGAAAGCTTTTTTAGAAGTTTGAGTCTTCAATTCTTTAGAGCTTCAATTTTTCCTTCAACCAAAGATCTTGAAAGGTCTCAATTTATAGATAATTTTCATGGGCTTTAGGTGGGTTTGGTCCCATATACTTGTTGGCCTTAGGCTTGAGCCCATTTGTCTGTTGGGCTTGGGCCAATTTGCTCGGCAGGCTTGGGCCTATTATTTCTTTGGCTCAATTTTTACATTGAGAGCATAAGCTGGGTTAGATATGAGAAAACTTAACTACTCAAATCTAATTAAATTATAATTATCACAATGTTGTTGTGATGAAATGGAGCGATTTAATTGGTCAAAATTTCTTGTTCAACAGAAGATAAATATGATTTACTTGTCTTAGAAACATGTTTAGTGGAAAATGATTAAAATGCTTGGATACTTGATTTAGGAGCCACTAGCTATGTTTCCTCTTCTTTACCAGAACGTGATCAAAATGCATGGCTTGAATTGGGAGATGTTAAGTTGTCCTTCATAAATAGATTCCTATTCTTAAAAAACTTGTACATAGTTCCTAAGATGAAAAGAAATCTTGTACTTATTTCTTATCTTATTGAACAATGATATAATGTAACCTTTTCTATAAATAAAGCATTCATTTCTAAGAATAGTGTACATATTTGGCTAAGCTTGAAGACAACTTGTATGTATTAAGACCTAACGAAGCGAAAGCGACTTTAAATCATGAGATGTTTAAAACTGCTAATACTCAAAATAAAAGACAAAGAATTTCTCCAAATAACAATACTTATCTTTGGCATTTAAGATTAGGTCACATTAATCTCGATAAGATCCAGAGATTGGTAAAGAATGGACTTCTAAATGGCTTAGAAGATGATTCATTGCCTCCATGTGAATCTTGTCTTGAAGGAAAGATGACTAAAAGACCTTTTACTAAAAAAAGGTTATAAAGCCAAAGAGTCCCTAAAACTTATACATTTAAACCTCTATGGTCCGATGAATGTAAAAGCTAGAGGAGGTTTTGAATACTTCATCTTTTCTATCTATTAAGTAAAAAGATTAAAAATACTTTAATCGATCGAGATGGAAAGTACGTAGATTTGAGATTCCAGGACTATGTGATAGAACATGAAATACAATTCCAACTCTCAGCACCTGGTACACCTCAAAAAAATTGTGTATCAAAAAGGAGAAATAGAACCTTGTTAGACAGGGTTGTTCAATGATGAGCTAAGCTCAATTGCCTAGCTTATTTTAGGGAAATGTAGTAGAGATTGCATTTCATTTCTTGAATATTGTTTCCTCAAAGAGTGTTTATGAAACATCTTCCGAGTTATGGAGAGAACATAAACCTAATTTAAGTCACTTCAGAATTTGGGGTTGTCCAGCCCACGTCTTAGTGATAAATTCTAAGAAGTTGGAACCTCGTTCAAGGTTATGTCAATTTGTTGGTTACCCTAAAGAAACGAGAGGTGGTCTATTCTTTGATCCATAAGAAAATAAAGTTTTTGTATCAACAAATGCTACTTTCTTGGAATAAGACCGTATGAGAGATCATAAACAATTAAGCAAATTAGTATTAAGTGAAGCTACTGATGAATCAACAAGGGTTGTTGATGAAGCTGGTCCCTCATCAAGAGTTGATGAAACTGGTCCCTCATCAAGAGTTGATGAAACTAACACATCAGGTCAATCTCATCCTACTTAATCAATGAGAATGCCTCGACGTAGTGGAAGAGTTGTATCACAACCTAACCATTACTTGGATTTAACTAAAACTCAGGTCGTTATACCAATGGGTCAATGAATGATGTAGACAATGACCAATGGGTCGAAGCCATGGACCTTGAAATGGAGTCTATATACTTCAATTCAGTGTGGGAGCTTGTAGATCTACCTAAGGGGTGAACCTATAGGGTGTAAATGGATCTATAAGAGAAAGAGAGATTCAGCTAACAATATGTACAAACTTTCAGTCCAATCTAAGGTTAGACCACTAGACAGTGGATAAAATTATTCTCAAGTCTCTTAGGAGAACGAGAGATTACATGATTGTGTATGAAGCTAAGGACTTGATTCTTATCAGATACACTGACTCTGATTTCTAAACCGATAAGGATTCTAGGAAATCCATGTCAGGATTAGTGTTCACCCTAAACGAGGAGCTGTGGTATGGCGTAGCATCAAGCAAGGATGCATTGCATACTCTACTATAGAGGCTGAATACGTCGATGTTTATGAAGCAACAAAAGAAGGAGTTTAGCTTAGGAAGTTTTTGCATAATTTAAAAGTTGTTCCAAACATGAACATGCCCATCACTTTATATTGTGATAACATTTGGGCATATTGTTGATCCATTTACGAAGACTCTCATGGCTAAAGTGTTCGATGATCATCTAGAAAGTCGAGGCCTGTGAGATATGGACATTAGGTAATCTAGGGCAAGTGGGATATGTGTAATAGGTATGAGGATCCCCTAGTTTATTATATTTGTATATATACGTTTTATTTAATACATTTTATGTAATATACTTGTACAATTTACCATTTCCAATGTTTGAGGATTACTTTATTACATGGAGACTAGAGTTTTAGTCTAAGTGGGAGTTTGTTGGAATTTATGTCCTAAAACTCGTAGATTGTAAATATAATTTATTGACTGTTATTAAAAATTGTTATTATTAAAATAAATGTTATTGATTATATTATTAGTTTTGTCTTAATAACCGAAATTCAATAAACTAACACTCTAAGTTTTTTGATGAGTATTGAAAAATATGTAGAGACATACAAAAATCAATGTTCGAGACCAACTTAAAGGGTCTATAGCTATCAAGCTGGATACCTTATTCTGGTAACACTATGAATATAGCTCACTTTGTATTTGGTATAAACGCAGTGATCCAAACGTTCATGTAGATGGCATGCAAGTGAGACTATCCTATACAATGAGTTTGCATAAGACAAGACCACGAACTAGTAACTACTAGATGTAACTCCATTAACTAGTTGGGTTTCAATTTCATAAGGATGACCTAGGTAACTTGGTCTTAATCCTAAGTGTATTTTGAACTCCTATTTATGAGTAATTGTTCTTTGATTTGTATGAGTGAGAGTGGCCAGATTGCTGACTCAATATGCTTATCATTTTGGGGACAAAATAGAGCGGAGATCTAGGAATATAATTACACAAGATGGAATTCACTCCTTTACTTTAAGAGTAAGTAGATGAGTGTTCTCTTAAATGGTGTCTCCAAGACTTGAAAAATGTAGCTTTTGATCTGTAGGTCCATTAGGTCCTCTTCCAAGCTATAATGAGATTTATTTATATTAGTTGTAATTTAAAATGTTAAAATTTACTTTGGGAATTAGTATAATGTATGGTGATACATTATAATATAAATTTTATAGTTTAATCAAACTTTATTATATAAATTTGATTTTCGACATGATTGAAATTATTTTATGAGATATAAAATATTTGAATGAGTTCAAATATTAATATAATGTGAATTGGATTCATATTAAAATTATTATTTATGAGAGAAATTTATTTTTGAATATGATTCAAATTTAATTTAAGTTAAATATAAGATATTTAAGGGAAATTTACATAAATAAAAGAAAATTGAAAGTATTTACATTCTATAGCAAAAAAATGGATACTTTGGGCTTGGGTAAAAATTTTGGTCATCGATTTTGAGCTTGGATTAAAATTTTGCTATGGGTCGTAAATAGTTTGTCAATTCTTCTATTTTAAAAAATATTTAATTTAGGTATTAATTAATTGGAGAATTAATTAATAGTTTAGTTTTATTTTATTTTTATTTAATTAATTTAAAACTATAAGATATTAGAGAGATATTCATTAAATATGATTTAAATGAACTAAATATGATTTAATTAATTATTAATTGATTAGTTAATTAATTAGTTGATTTGAAATTTCTATTAATCTGAAATTTTTTTAATTAATAGAATTTTATGATTCTCTTCTACTCCCACAAGGAAAGGGAGTTATAAATATGCATAAGAAAAACAATTTTTCTTAATCAATTAATCCAATGGTTTTGCTCTATGCAATATATATATATATATATAGTTTCTCTCTAAACTTTTTTCCATTCCAATTGGTTCTCACAAACTAATCTCATCCCAAAGGATAAAAAGGTCTCCAACGTGTAGTGTTCCAATTGGGAGTTTTAGTAGATTTAAAGGCATCAAACTAAGTAAGTTTTTCTTTCTCTAATCTATAATTAGAAAGCATGTTTAGCCTCTAAGTTATAATAATAAAAATTAGTTTCTGTATTATTTTGCCAATGTATTGGTATTTTTGGATTCCTAAATTAAATTAAGAAATTGTTCTGTAAAATCTTCTGCTACCTAGGGCTTTTATCCCTTCACTTGCTACTTACCCTCTCCAGTAGTTAGCGACTTACGCTGGCAAAACGATGAGAATAGCTCAACTAACTCGATAAGGCTTATAAGCAAAAGTTCTTATCAAGAACTTATCACAAACCTAAACTACAAATAACACATTGACTGATGGAAAGTAAAGAAATGATGGATTGAACAGGTATAAATATGTAATATATAACAAAGAATAGAGGCCTTCGGCCCTTGTACGATATGAATAGTATACATTACAAATGAATACAAAAATAGAAGATAAAGAGAAGGAAAATGAGTACAAGTTAAGGAAAATGAAAAATGGAACCTTCGCCACTCAGACTCCAAGCTCTTACTCACAGTATGACCAGAGAAGGAAAAGTAAAATACTCTTTATAGATGGCGGAAAGACTATTTCCTTCAGCCCCTCTTTAGGTTTTAGCTTACTCAAGCACCCCAACAATGGATCATTCAAGCGTGTGTTCCTTGGTGAAGGATGAGACTTTTTATAGTCAACTTTTGGTGGAAAACTTATGTTCTTCTGAGCATGTTAGCGCCAATTGCAACCTTGAAAAGTCACATTAACTCTAACTACCATTCTTGTCTTCTAGTGAATCTTCTTTGCGTGATGATATGATTCCTCACCTAGAGATTGTACTCGCTAGACAAGGTTTTGATCGTGTAACGCTTGTGCGAGCTCCTCTGCGATTCACTAGTTCTTTTCTTCTTATTAATCCTGCGTTGAGACACTAAAAATGGGATAAAAGTAGGATTGAAGCTTTATGTAAAGTGTACATCTAAATAATTATGTATTTACAACATAAATTATACATTTTGGCATATTTATCATGCATTTCGGTCTCATTATTCTACCTAAAAGGCTATAAGAACTTGTATTTCTACAAGTTATCAAAGGTATATCTAAAAGATTTCACTTATAATACTTATAGAGCTTCACGTTTAAGGGTGACAAACTCTCAGTGCGTAATACTCATACTTGTTCTCCTTTCGGGATACAAATGATGGAAGTTATCTTGCCAAAATGAAGTTTGTCTCCAAACTCCTCTTTGCGTGCGTAAGCCATATTCTTGCTACTTGCCCTCTATGGTAGTTGGTGATATACAATTGCTAAGTGTTGAAAATAGCTCCCCTAACATGATAAGAATTATTAGTCTTTGTATCAAGAATCTCTAATAGATCCTAAACTACAAATAACACATGGATAGATGAACAATAAAGAAATGATGGATTAAAAAAACATAAATATACATTGTATTAAAGAATAAAAGCTTTTGACTACTGTACAATATGAACACATACAATGTAAAGAAACATAAACATGGAAAGAATAGAAATGACATTACAAGTTAGGGGGATAGAAAATGGGATCTTCTTCACTTAGACCTTAAGCTTTCACTATCTGACTGATCGGAGAAGAGAAAGAAGTGATTTGCAGATGCTGAAAAGGCTATTCCTTTCCACCAACTCTCTAGGGTTTGGCTCATTCGGACGCTGTTTTAACTTATGCAAGCATCTTGTGGCCTATTCAGGCCTCTCATCTTGATGGTGATGAAGTTCTTTTTATATGCAGATTTAGGCTGAAAATCTAATCTTCTAAGCATGTCAGCGCCAGAAGCTGGCTGTTGTCAAGTCACATCAACTCTATCTACCACTTTTATCTTCTAGCAAACCTCTTCTCGCGTAGTCTGTAAATGAGTTGCTCTACGATTCACTAACTTCTTCATTTGTTTCAAATCATGTGTTTAGACATTCAAAACAGTGTGAAAAAGGCATGGATACTTATGTAAAGTGTGTTTCTAAGTATGTGTGCATTTACAACATAAGCTACTCGTTTTGACACACTTCTTATGCATTTTGGTCTCATTATTTATCTAAAAAGCCATAATAACTTGTATTTCTACAAGTTATCACTCAACTTCATCCCTACAATTTCTTCTTTTCTTTCTGTGAGAGCTTAGAGCGAGAGATGTAAATAACCTTAATCCTCATTTCCTCTCAGTGTAATAGGCAAAATTGGAGCCAGAGGACAAAAACGATTATCTCCCAAGGCTCAATCCTTTTCTTATTCTTTACATTTGTGATTTCTTTTGGTGTTGTATTTATATGTCAAGCTCCATGGTCGAGGGGCCTAAAGTTTTATTTATCAATGCAAGATTTCATTGTCATTCTCCTACCTCTTTAACAATGATATGCATGTGTTCTTTGAGTTGAGATCGTTGTAAAGTAAGAGTAGTGCATAGAGCATCTTGGTTGTTTGTATTATCCAACTTGTTTTAGTTGTATTCAACTGTCACTCCCCATCTGTAACCTGTATTGATCCTTGTGTTACAACACGTGACCCGATCTTAGTAGCCCTGACACCACTAGAGAGACGCCAGAACGCTAAAGTTAAGTCCTTTAACCTTAGCTCAATCACCTAGTTTGAACTTAATCTTTAAACTACTAAGCAATAAAGAAACATACAACACAAGTCATAATCAGTAGTATTTTCTTTACTTAAAAGTAGATGCATTCCAAATATACAAATTACATGCTTTCTTAAGTACATGAACTATAAAATAAGTTCCCAATGTCATTCGCAACTTCACACTTAAACGCCTTTCTAACGCCCTAACGCGTAGCAACTCGCCTTACCATTTCCAACTTGGTCTTAATGCCTCGTAACCTGTGGAAGGAAAAACATAAACTATAGGTCAAATACTTAGTGAGTGAGGTTTCAAAAAACCTTTTGGAGAATACAATCACTTACATACACTTTAAGAGAGATTGTTGCTGGTGTGTGTGGTTGTGGTGTGTGTTTAGTTAACCAACAGTGCCAAGCACTTGTTTCGAATGCTACGTAAATTAACTTAGGACTTAAAGGGTACAATTAACTCTGTGTGAGAAGTCATTCGTCATTATCACTGTACGTGAAATACTCACTATGTACCTCATTATCGCGTAACCACTAAACCTTTGTTGGATACATGTTTTTCTATAGATTGTCCTGAAGGAATAAAAGCCCTATGGCAAGGGAAGATTTTACAAAACCATTTCTCAAATTAATTTGGAAATCTCAAAATACCAGTACATTGACAAAAATAATTAAGAAACTAGTTTTCTTATTTAGACTTAAAGGTTAAGCATACTTTCTAATTATAGATTAGAGAAAGAAAAACTTACTTGTTTGACATCTCTGAATCTAGAAAATAAATCTCTAAATTAGGACACCATCCATCGGAGACCTTCCTATCCTCTAGGATGAGATTGGTTTGTGAGATTTTTAGAGAAACTATTTTGTAGAAAAGCAAAATCATTCCTTAAAGAAAAACTATTTTCTTTTGCGTATTTATAACTCTCTTTCCTTCATGGGGTAGGAAAAGAAGTACGAGAGAATCATAGGATTCTATTAGTTTTAAAAACATTAAATTAATAGAAATTTGAAATTAACTAATTGACTAACCATTAGTCCATTAGTTAATAATTAATTAACTCATATTTAATTAATATTTTATTTAAATCTTATTTAATGAATATCTCTTCAATATATTATAGTTTTATATTAATTTAATTAAATAAAATAAAATTAAACTATTAATTAATTCTCCAATTAACTAATAGCTAAATTAAATATTTTATATTTAACTTAAATTTAATTTGAATCATATTAAAATATAAGTTTCTCTCATAACCAACAATTTTAATATGAATTCAATTCACATTAAATTAATATTTGAACTCATTCAAATATTTTATCTCCCATAAATTAATATTGGATCATATCCAAATTAAATTTATATAATAAAGTTTGATAAACTTTATATTATAATGTATCACTATACATACATTATACTAATTCCTAAGATAATTTGAACATTTCAAATGACAACCAATATAAATAAATTCCATTACCTTTTACGAGCTAGGAAGGAGACTTAATGGATCTAAAAATCAGAAGCCACAACAATATGAGATTAATTAGTTAAATCCATTAACCACATTAATCAACATTCATTAACCGTGTGTACACTCCACTAAAGACTTACCGTTGAACTCTTCTCACAGTAGATATATTTTTATATCCACGAATATAGACCAATAACAGTAAATTAGTCCTTCACGAGTGTTCATAACACCAGCTAGGTCAAATTACTATTTTACCCTTGAGTTACATTTACTCCTTAAATACTAGTGCTCCTCTAATGAACAACCTATTTATGGTCCTACCAATAAACAGAAATCCCTCTCATGCCATAGAGAGGGTAGATCCCTTTGTTAAGTCTCAGAGACACCATTTAAGGAAACACTCAACTACTTACCCTAAAGTAGGAAAGAAGTGAATTTCATCTTGTGTAATTATGTTACCACTCAGCCTTGTCCCTAACATGATAAGCATATTGAATCGATGATCTGGTCACTCTCACTTGAACAAATCAAAAGATAATCTCTCGCAAACAGGAGTTTATAATACACTCAAGATTAAGACTAAGTTACCTAGGTCATCCTAGTAAAATAAAAACTTAACTAGTTAACAGAGTTACATCTAATGGTTAGTATTTTGTGGTTCAGTCTTATGCAAACTCATTGCATAGGATACCCTCACTCGCATGTCACCTAAACAAATGTGTTAGATCATTACATTTGTATCAAATACAAAGTGAGTCGTATCCATAATGTAACCAGGATAAGGTATCCAGCATGATCCCTATACTATAGACCCTTTAAGCTGATCTCGAACATCGATCCCTATACTATAGACTCTTTATGTTGATCTCGAATATTGATCCCTATATGTCTCTACGTACTGTTCAAGACTCATCAAATAGCTGAGGATGTTATTTTATTGGATTTGGATTATTAAGACAAAAGTAATAATATAATCAATAACATTTATTGAAATTATAATAATATCATTTTATTAATAATGGTCAATGCATTGCATTTACAATCTACGAGTTTTAGGACATAAATCCCAACATGCCCAAGTATAAGCGAAGTGATAGGTTTATCTTGGTGATCCAGAATCGAATACGGTTAATTTATATAAATGCTTAGTTCTAGAGTTTACTTATTAATCAGGTTGTATGAAAGAATAAATTGAATAGTATAACGAATGTGAGAATGAACTATAATTCTTATCTACGCCTGGAGAGTTTGTAAAAGGGGAAGGAGATGAATTACAAGCGATGATATGAACTAACTTCTATGTGAGAAGGGGGTCGAAGGAAGGTCTTCGCATTATTAGACGATTAAGCAATGTGAGAGCCTCTATGCAACATTACTTGCTTCATCAACTCATTTTTAACTCGAACTTCTCTCAAAGTCCTTAGACGCCATACTAATGCAAGCTATGTCTAGACGGTTTTGCTTTTAATACTTGTAGAGCTTCACTTTTAAGAACAACAACCTCTTGGTGCCTAGCGCCCACACTTGTCCACATTTCAGGATACAAATGACGAAAGTTATCTCACTAAGGAGGAGTTTGTTGCCAAACTTCTCCTTATGCGAGTCAGCCTTATCTTAGCTACTTATACACTCAGGTAGTTGGACATATATGCTAGCCAGACAATGAACATGTTGGGATTTATGACTTAAAACTTGTAGATTGTAAATATAATTCATTGACTGTTATTAATAAAGTGTTGTTTTTATAATTTCAATAAATGTTATTGATTATATTATTAGTTTTGTTTTAATAACCCAAATCCAATAAACTAACATCCTAAGTTGTTTGATAAGTCTTGAACAGTATGTAGAGACATACAAGGTTCAATGTTTGAGATCAACTTTAAAGGGTCTATAGTATAGGGATAAAGCTAGATACCTTATCCTAGTAACATTATGGATACGACTCACTTTGTATTTGATACAAATATAATGATCCAACATGTTCGTGTAATTGACATGTGAGTAAGGGTATCTTATCCAATGAGTTTACATAAGATCGGATTACAAAATAATAACCACTAGATGTAATTCCGTTAACTAGTTAGGTTTCTATTACATTAGGATGACCTATGTAACTTAGTCTTAATCCTAAGTGTATTATGAAATACTGTTCGTGAGGGATTGTCCTTTAATTTGTACGAGTGAGAGTAACCAGATTGTTGACTCAATAAGCTTATCATTTTGGGTACAAGACCGAGTAGGGAGCTTGGAACATAATTACACAAGATAAAATTCATTTCTTTCCAACTTTAGGATAAATAGATGAGTGTTCTCTTGAAATGTGTCTCCAAGACTTGAAAAAAGGGTCCTACCTTCTCTACGACTTGAAAGAGGTTTTTGTTTATATGTAGGACCATAAACAGATTGTTCATTAGAGGAGCACTAGTATTTAAGGATTAGAGGTAACCTAGGGGTACAACGATAATTTGACCCTACTAGTGTTACAACTCGTAAAGGACTAACTTACTGTTATTCGTGTATATCCATGGACAAAGAAATATATCTACAGTGAGAAGAGTTCAGTTGTGAGTTTTTAGTGGAGTGTACACACAGTTAACAAATAATTATTAATGTTTATAATGAGTTTAGCCAATTAATCTTATATCGTTGTAGTTTCTGATCTGTAGGTCCATTAGGTTCCCTTTCTAGCTCGTAAAAGGTAATGAGATTTATTTAAATTTTAGAAAGCATGCTTAGCTTTTGAGTCGTAATAAAAAAAATAGTTTCTTAATTATTTTTGTTAATATACTGGTATTTTGGAATTTCTAAATTAAATTGAGAAATGGTTCTGTAAAATCTTCTGCTCTCATGGGCTTTTATGCCTTCAAACATAGCTCAACTAACACAACGAGAATCATAAGCTTAACTTCTTCTCAAAATTCATCACAAACTTTAACCTCTAATAACACATCGATGAATGGAAAGTCAAGACACAATAGATTGAAAATGTATAATCATGCAATATATTTAAGAATGTAGGCCTTCGGCCATTGTACAATATGAACACATATATTATAGAGAAATAGAAAAATGGAAGACAAAGAAGATGGAGAATATTACAAGTTGGGGGAAAAATGAAATGTGGGTTCTTCTCCCATCGAAAGCTCAGCTCTCGCTTTTACGACTGATAGGAGAAGAAGAAGAAGAAACTTTTTACAAATAAGGTTATTTCTCAACCAGAACACATAGTGTGAGATCCTCTGCGATTCAATCATTTCTTATTTCTTATTAATCTTGCGTTAAGACATTATAAACATGGTAAAATAGACATGAAAGCTTATGTAAAATCTATTTCTAACAAATTATGTATTTTCAATATAAACTACACATTTTGATGTACTTCTCCTCCATTTTGGCCTTATTATTCTAATAAGAGAGTCTATAATAACTTTTATTTCTACAAGTTATCAATTGCCCATAGTTGAGAGTAAAGATATAGAGTGACCAGAAGGTCGAATCCCAATTAGTAGAGCTGCTAAGATCTTTAGCGGCTAGAGGAGAGGGAACTAGTTGGGTCAAATTGGAAGGGAGTTGTGGGGGCCTCCCTAGTAGGGTAAGGTGTACGTTATGACTCAGTAGGAGGTAGAGGACATACTAGATGTTATCACTGGTACGATTCTTATTTGTAATTTTCCTACTTATGTTTTGTTTGATCTATGTACTATGCATTCTTTCGTGTTTAGCATGTTTATGAGTAAGTTGGGTAAGAAGTTAGAGCCTTAGCTAAGGAGTTAGTTATTTATAATCCAGCTGGTGATGCAATGCTAGTTAGTGAAGCATTGCGAGGTTTTGAAGTGCTAGTGGAAAGTGTTAGCTTGTTAATCGACCTTTTACCACTTGAATAGCAAAAGCTAAATGTGATACTTAGAATTGAGTTCCTATATGCACATTTTACTTCTATAGATTGCCATAAGAATGAGGTAATTTTTAGGAAACTAGGATCTCCGAAGCTAGTGTTCAGAGGCCAAAAGGAAAGTTGTTTCATCCAATTTGATTTCAACCTTAAAAGTTGAAAAGTTATTGTGGAATGAGTGCCTAGCATTTTCCTGCACATGTGTTCATAGTAGAAGAAAATAAGTTAAAACCAGAGGATGGTCCAGTAGTGAGAGACTACTTGGATATGTTTTAAGAGGGTATATCAAAATTTCCACTTGATAGAGAAATGGAATTCGTAATTGAATTTTTGCCAAGGACCGCACCCTATCTCACAAGCACTTTATAGGATGTCTCTAAGGGAGCTAAGTGAACTAAAAGAGCAATTGTAAGAGTTTATTGATGAGGGATACATTAGATATAGTGTATCGTCTTAGGGAGCTCCAGTTTTATTTGTCAAGAATAAAGATGGAACTCTAAGATTGTGCATAGACTACAGACAATTGAATAAGGTCACGATACCTAATAAGTACCCTTTATCATGTATCGATGATTTACTTAATCAGTTGAGAGGTGTATCAGTTTTGTACAAGATTAACTTGAGGTTAGGTTACCATCAGTTAATGGTTGAGGAATCAAAAATTCTAAAGACGGCTTTCATAAAAAGGTGTGGACACTATGAGTTTCTAGTGATGCCACTCAGTCTGATGAATGTGCTAGTATTCATGGATCTCATGAATCCAATTTTCCACCCATACTTGGACCAATTTGTGATAGTATTCATAAATGAAATTTTAATCTATTCTATGGATAAGAAAGCTCATGAGGAGTATTTAAGAGTAGTGTAATAGACACTGTGTGATGACTAGCTTTATGCTAAATTTAGTATGTTTTGGGTAGACCAAATGGTGTTCTTAAGACATGTGATCTCAGTAGAAGGGGTCATTATGGAACCACAAAAGACAAAAGTAGTTATCAGTAGGGAGAGGCCAACTTGTGCAACCAAAGTACGTAGTTTCCTTGGTTTAGTAGGATAATACAAATGGTTTGTTGAGGATTATTTTTCTAAGTTAGCATTACCTTTGTCATCCTTGACTAGGAAGAATGCTAAGTTTGTTTGGTCAGTAAAGTACGAACAAAGCTTCAAAGAGTTAAATAAGATGTTAGTCTTAGCGTCCATCTTGACACTTCTTATTATAGGAAAAGAGTTCATAGTTTATTGTGATGCTTCAAGCAAAGGTCTAAGGTATGTTCTTATGCAAGAAGGAAAGGTAATAGCTAATGCTTCTTGACAGTTGAAAAAGCATGAGTGTAATTACCCTACTCATGACCTTGAGTTAGGAGTAGTAATATTTGCTTCAAAAATATAGTCATTACCTGTTTGTGAAAAGTGTCACATTTTCACAGATCATAACAGTTTAAGATATATCTTTGATATGAAGGAACTGAACTTGACACAAAGAAGATGGCTAGAGTTGATCAAAGATTTTATGATTTTCCCATAGAGTATCAAACAAGCAAGGCTAATGTAGTGGCAGATGTCACGCCCCATCTCCCACGCGTCCTTAACCTTGCTATGTGGAACATAACACAACTTAAAAACTTTGGACTTTAAACAACTAAGCAATCTAAAACCCAAATCAAGCAGCAAAAAAACACAACTTAAATAACACAAACCACTACTTTATTAACTTAAACTCATGAGTTCTTTCTGCCTCAGGAAAACGCTAATAGGAGTCAGGACATAATGAACATTAAGCAAAGAGATAGAAAAATATTAGTTATTGTAGTTTTTTAGGTAAAACAATGGAGTAAAAAACTGAGATAAATGGTCAAAATGCGTAGCTTTTAGTGCAAAATTGTAATATCATCATAATGCACCTTACATAAGTCTTAACACCTTATAATTGTGCTTTTAAGTGTTTTTCCATGCAGGATGGCATGAAAAAAAAAGGAAAGTGAGGATCATACATTAACTCAATGAGAAGAAGACTAGCAATTCACGTGTCACAAGGTGAGATGCCAGCACATCACTACATGAGATGAGTCGCTAAGAGCAAAAGTGGTAGTTCGAGATAATGTGACAAGGAATGACTACTTTCTGCACTGACACTTGTAGGCAAGGACAATTGGCAGCGTATGTAAGGTTGGATGTGCAGCATCATCATTCAATTTTCCACCTAAAGTATGCCTATAAAAGATGCCCATCTCCACCATGAATTTCACCATACAAAAGAGGCCATCTCTTAAGGAGGCCGGTGAAGGACGAGTTTTAGAGTCCTTCACCATTTTTTGTAGTGTTCTTTCCTCCATCCTTTCTACAGTCAATGTCCGAGTGAGAGCTTAGAGAAAGAAGTCCACTTCTCATTTCCTCTAACTTGTAAAAGAGCCAAGGAATGCAAGTCATTGCATTTTGCAACTCCACATTTCTTTTCTTTCCATTTTTGTACTTTTTAATGTATTGTATGAATTTTCTTCATTTTATGCTTAAGTGGCCTACATTTATAATACAATGCATTTTGATCTACTGTCTATCTTCCATTTCTTTACTTTCCATCTCGTTGATGTGTTTTAAGTAGTTTAAGTTCATGTTATGTACTTGATAAGGATTCTTTAATTATAAGTCTCATCATGTTTAGCATAGCTAAACTCAATTGATTGACCAGCGTTGGTCACCAACTGCTCGAGAGAGTAAGTAGTAAGGACATAGCTAAAACATATGCACAAAAGAGTTTGAAAGAAAACTCCATCCTGGCATTTTGACTCCAATCATTTGTGTCCCAAAATTAGAACAATTGTGGATTTTAGGTGCCAAAAGGTTGTTGATAGCCTGTATAAATACCCATTGTTATAGCTCTTTCTATTAGAATAATTAGGTTAAAACGCACATAAAGATGATCAAAACGTGTAACTTGCATTGTAAACGCATAAGTACATGGAAATATACTTTACATAAGTGTTATGCCTGTTTCATGCGATTTTAATGTCTAAACGCAGGATATTGAATAAAGAAAGAAACTAGTATATAGTAGGAAACATTTCACACAAGGACTACAATCAGGAACTCATCTAACGATTAACGTCTCCAGGTGATAAACAAAGTTATCACGCGAGGAAAAGTCACTAAAAGATAAAGAGTGGTAGTTATTGGGCATGTGCCCTAGTTTATAGTATTCACATGCTTATATGAGTAATTCTCTCATAAATAAATTCAGCTTGTATCTCAATAGGAGTTTTAGTCCAAGTGGGAGTTTGTTAAAATTTATGTCCTAAAACTCGTAGTTTGTAGACATATTCTATTCAATAAAGTCGTTATTGATACTATAATCTTATAGC
>JBBPDI010000002.1:14595035-14606879 GCA_037974545.1 Cucumis variabilis
TTTTTTCATGAATAATGAAACCCATGATGGAGTTCAAGATTCTTGTCCAGGAAATGGATGGAAGAAGCTGATACTTGCTCCCTTCTTCTCGTTCATATCTTACTTGTGCTATGGTCATTAGTAACAAGTTACTGCGCTCCATTGACAACATCGTTTGTCAATACCCAACTTTCAGTTCCTTGTGGCAATTTTAGCTATTGAGGCGTTGCATTCTGCTTCACTATTAATTGATTTTTTTTTTTTTTTTATTGAAATTACAGATGAAAAAAGCATAGCACTCCTTAAGGAATTTTCAAAAGATCCTGAGCCTATAGTCTCGCAGAGTTGTGAGGTTGCTCTAAGCATGCTGGAATACGAAAGATTGGGAAGAACATTTGAGGTATACATTCTCGGCTCCATGATCATATTTGAATGGATATATTTTTCCATATTGTCTTGGACTCTTGGTTATCGTACCGTCAAGTAACCCAAAATAATGCACCCTGCAGTTCCTATTCATGCAATCTCCCCAAGTGCAATAAGTTGCTACAAACAGCAAGTAGCATCAATTGTCAAGGTTAGAAGCAGCCCCATCTCCTTTTTGTCTGCTTATATAGGTACTTGGAATCTGAAAGCATGTTATTTACTGGAGATCAGCCAGATTGGAACAATACATACAGTAATTAACTGTGTCTATTATTCCATTTAGGGGATATATGTCATATATTTATATATATATTTCCCAACCGGAATGAAAAGGAACAGAAATTTTACTCAAAACCATAGAAAACTATATATTTTTAAACATGTCATTAGGTTTTTCTTCTTATTTTTATTTTTTATTTTTACTAATTGTTTTTTTTTTCCTTCTTAGTAACAAAAAAAAAAAAAAAACTGAAAAAGAAAAAAAAAAGAAAAAAGGATACATTTTAAGTACCCTGATTGATTGCTGATTTTGGCCTTCTTATTTAGATTTGAAAGATTTCTTAGCACCGAGGCTTTTGTAAGTTTTGGAGTAGTAATAGTAAGGTGGAACATTTAGGATTGGATAGTTAATTCCTGATTAAGCTTCAATTAAAATTGGAAGAAAAAAAACTTTAATTAAAATTAGAGAGATTAAAAACTAAATTATAATAAGTTAAACCATACAAAAGGTTATCATCGTTGTAAAATTTTCAATTTTATCATCAATGCTTTCATTCTTTTATATTAAAAAAAAAAAAGCTTGAATTAAAATGCCTAACCAGAATTAAAAGAATGGGTTATAATTTAGGCTTTTAGAATGTGGGGGATGAAACCGAAATCAATTTCCAAGGTTAGAACTTAACTTAAGAAGGATCTGTATAATTTAGGTGTCACTTTATAAAAATAAGAGAGTTGGAAGTTTGCAACAACCTTGGAAGGGATAAAGTCAGGCGCACGTCTCGGAGGAAAGGAGGCTTTAGGGATTAATTGACATAAAATGCTTTATTTTTGGCTAAATAGACTTTAGAGATTTCTTGTCTAACTAAGTGTTTAAACAAGTGTTTCTAAGCCTAAAAAAATGTTTAGGAACACTTTTAAAGAAAAAGCATGTCTATGAAAGAAAGTCATTGCCTCTAAATTTGGCTTCCATCATTTTGATCTATGGCAAGAGACTTTTTCACAAAATTCTTCAAACTTCATAGGGTTCTTGGAAAAATATACAGCGTAACTGAATTGACCTCGGTTTCGGTCCAATGTTTGGTTGGGTAATGTGGGCCTTAATGATAGATTCAACTTGTTTGATATTACACTATTAAGAAAGGTGGCACTGTGACTGCTATCTGTTCCATGGAGACCTTATGAAAAAAAGGAGGAATGAGAGGAGAGGGAAATATTAGATAATATGAGTTTTCATCTCAAAACCTTTTAGTAATGAGAGAAGTAAGCGAGTAATCTATCTTTGTTAATAAAATTATGGGGGCGGGCATGAAGCCAACTTTTTCTATTTCTACCACTTTTCCATTTTGTTCTTGTAATACTCCGTAGAAGGTGGTTGTCAAAGTGGATAGTGAGAAGTTAGTTGTTGGTAGCACTAGCTAGCATGGATAAAACTATTAAGAAACTATTAAGAAAATTTGAAAGAGGAAGATTTGAGTTGTTAATTTAAGTAACTCAACAACGAAGTCAAACTTTTGAAACTATAGCAAATGAGAAATTTGGAAGTTTTTACAGTCTTGGGACCATTTTTACCTCAAACACTAGAACTCAAAACATTGGTAAATATTTAGAGAGATCAAAAGAAATTTGGAAGAAAAGAAGTAGATTCCAAATCAACAAAGTAGAAGGTGGGATCATTATTATTAAGCATCCCGAGTAGCTTATTTCGGATTTCTCACAACACTGACTAAAGTAAACAGTAATTAGCAAAAGGAAATAGCCGCACTCTATTTTCTGGATCGTCGTCCACGTGTCACCACCACCTTTGTTGATTTTGACGTTGACGTAACCCGCGGGTGCCACTTTCTTTTCCTTTCTTGCTGGGTGGTCCCACTTGCTTCCATGTTAATTTGTGTCCAGCTCAGCATTCCTTAATTTCTTTTCTTTTCTTTTTTAAACTTCTCTATTTCCACGTGTTTCATCACTGATCAAATTAAAACCTGTCCATTAAAAAAAGAAAGACTCCCCTATTAAAATTGTTTTTCCTCACTTCATTTTCTTTCCAACCTCTTTTACTATCATATATTCATATTGTTCTAAAAATTATATGTCAAATCTTTTTTTTTTTTTAATTTTTTTTTAACATTTCGTTGTTTTTACCAAATCTTATATTAAAATTATCAATTCTTCTGTTCGATTTCTATTTCAATTACACTAATTTTCAAATGGTTTTATCAATTATGAATTATCTAAATGGATTTTACAAATGATTCTTGCAATTTTATTCTCTATTTTGCTAATTTTTCAAATATTTAACAAATTTTAAATTATAATTATTTTAAACGTATCATCCTTATGTTTTTAAGTTTTAAATTATAAACAAGATAATAAATATTATCTAGTTTTAAATTATAAACAAGATAATAAATCTTATCTAAATTTAATTTAAATTTAAATAATTTAGATCTTTTGTATTTTTATTATCTATTTTATGTTTTCGAAAATATATATTTTTCATACTATTTTTATCTTTATTTTTAAGTACTAAATACTAATATTTATCTATCTATAATATATTAGAAGGTAAAATATTTGAAAAATATTTTCGGACTACTTTATCTCTTTATTTTTGAATGTATTACATATATGCTATCAACATTTATTTACGATACATTAATTTTAAATACAAATGTATATATTACAACGTTTTACTACCGTTATACTAATTAAATTGAATAATTTATTTTATTATTATTATGTGTTATGTTTGTTCCGTTACTACAATTTTAACAATAAAATAATTATAAATTAAATTTTTATAGTAACGTTCTTGAACTAAAACATTTCTTTGTTAAAATTCTAATACATCAAAGGTATAAATTGGAGAACAATGCCCTTTGTACTCTGTTCAAATTTTTTTTTTCACTAGCCTACGATGTCATCTTTACAGCAAAAATTGTAGCTTCCTTGGTTTTGTAAATCTACACAAAAACAAAAACAACCTCATGTGCCAATACAATAAACACACAAAACAAAAGTTGAGACTAATTTGATATAATCTTTTAAGGTTTCTTTATTTGTTTAATTTTTTTTTTCTTTTCTTTTTTTTTCTTTTTGCAATTTACTATTTTAATGTTTATATTAAATAATTTTTATAGTTACATGGTTACAAATAACATTTGTATGAACTTAAATCTCAATTATATATCTAAGGTTTCGCAAAAATGGAACTTAAAATGATAAATCTTTCTCTAACATATTGAATTATTATTAAGAAATTGGTAGTTAATTTCCAAAACAATAACTAATTCTTTGATAGATAATTATGACGATGATGGTTACAAAGCACTTTTAATGTCATTCTAATGTTGAAACTGAAAACTATCAAAATTCAACACTAAATAATATAAATACACAAAATTAATTTGTTGTACATATGTGAGGGAAGCCCAAAAGAGTAAAATGAGAGAAATTGAAAGTTGAAATCGAGGGAGAAGGAGAAGGTCGGTACAATACCTCACCACAAAATTGGATATAGTTTTATTCAAACTTTTCAAAATGTTATGTTTGACATAATTATATAGATACTTTTGTACTAAAAAATTATAAATACATTTGAGAATAAAAAAATTGTTACAAATACAATTAAAAGAATAATGTAAATAAATGATTCTCATATGTTTTAAAAGTTATTAAAATTAAACCTATAACAGTAGAGTTATTAAATTGAACAATATATTATTGAAGTAGTTAATTTATAATATTTTATTTTAGTTATAAATTTATTTACGATTTTAAAAGATTGAATCTTTCAATTTTGAAATTTGAATCATTTAAAATTTTACTATTAGAAAAAAACATTAACACAGATCATAAAATTTAAGACTAAAGATAGATATAATTATGAATCATATAATATACGTTCTCTAAATATATTATCTAACATTTTGAAAGGTTATCAAGGATACATTTTGTAGAAGCTTTCATTTTTCATTATTTCTTTGAAATAGGAAGTAAAAATAATAATTAAATAAAAAATATATAATAGTTTTTTTATAAGAAAAATTAGACACACTCAAAATTTTCTTATAAAAAAATTTATTATATGAAAAAATAAAAGATTTTTTTATGACATTAATTGACCTTGCCTTTCTTCGGGCAAATAATCTAAAGATAATAATATATCATATTTAAAACTTTTTTTTTCATCTATTTATCATAAATAGTTGATAAAAAATTGTTTAAAAGAACAATAACAATTGAACATAGGATGAATTTGAGATATATGAGAGTTGAATTTGTATTTAAATTATCATTTCATATGTAAAAGCTTAAAATTAAAATACCATGTCAAAAGCAGTGTTAGAAACCAGTTGTCTTATGTTTTGTATTCAAATTGTCTTTTCTTGCAAGTTTTATCAAATATTCATATTTGTCGATATTGTTTTTTCTTTCTTTTTCTGCAAAACTTTATTTGAATTAAAAAATATTTTGTATTTTTTAAATATTTTGTATTCAAATTGATTGTCATATTTTCAAGTTGTTTAGATTGGCAATCCGAATAATCTGAATTGATTTTATTTTTTGCTTATTTTTTCTTTTTTTTTTATGTATATTCAAACATTTCTGATTTTATTATATGTAATTTTTGTAATTAATGTAATTGTATATTTTTTTAGTGAATCAATCTATTTTAATTTTAATTTTAGATTTTTGTAATTTAGTGGATCAATCTATTTTAATTTTAATTTATATTTTTAGCATTAAGTAGGATTGAAATTTTTTTAATAAAAACAAACAAATAGAGGTATATTATCTTTAGAGTTTAATTTATATTATTAGCATTTTATTAGTATTAACTATAATTGATAAATCTGTTTAATAAAAATAAACAAACAAAACAAATGTTGATCGGGTCTTTACATACATTAAATTTGTTTGGTCCGTAAGTATTATATTCGCATAGATACTCTCCATATAGTTTTTCATATCATAGTCAACTTAATAGAGATTTAAATACTATGTTCGATATTTGGACTATATTTATCTAGTTTTACAATATTTTGTGTATTTAAAATTTAATTATGTACAAGATTTAGGGATTTTTTTAAAAATATAATTTAGTTAGAAAGTATATCAAGAATAAATTACAAGAGTTTCTTAAAAAATAGTAAAAAAGCTATTCATATTCCTAGAAAACAAAATTTGTTATTAAGATATCTACGTAAATTTTCAAATATTTTGATAATTTTTCAAATAAATCTATTTTTTTAAAATATTTTGTTAATTTTTTAAATATTTGAAAATTTTCAAATTATAATTGTTTGTAAGTTTTAAATTATAAATGAGATAGTAAATCTTTTCTAGCTTTAATTTGAATTTTAAAAAATCAGATCTTTTGTACTTTTATTATCTAATTTATATTTTTGAAAAAAATATTTTTTATACTATTTTTATCTCATATCTTTATCTTTTAAGTACTAAATAATAATAATAAGCACTATAGTTAAACTATGTGAATATAATTTAATTAATGTTGGTAACAAAAATTAGTAACTAACTAATTTTAATCAACGAAATATTTAGACACATTGATCTTTTTTTCATTAAATGAAAAATGTTAAATTACTGTATTAGACATTTTGTTTTATTTTTTAATTATTTTTCAATCAAAAGCAGTTAGTACAAATTTATGGCCTTCAATTAATACAAAATTAGTGAATTACAATGATAAATATCCATAAATTAGAAAATTAACGTAAACATTAATTTAGAAATTAAATAAAAAAGAAACGAAATTTCATCAATTTAAAAATACAATGAATATACATTTTCAATGAATTTCAACAACAATAAAATTGATTTTAAAATAAATAATTTTTTTTTCATTGGAGAGAAAAATAAATATATATTAAATTAAAAAATTAGAATTTAATTTTGTTAACAAAATAAATTTCATTTGTTGTATAAAATAAAATTTAATTTAAAAATATATTATTTTAAAATAAAATTCAATTACGTGAAAATGAAAAAAAAAATAAATAAATAAAGGGCGAGTCTTCAAGACTCACCCTATAAAAGAGAAAAAAACAAAATAAACATACGGCTATACCTAATAGGGCCAGGGCCAGAGCAATACCTAATATTAAAACAACTATATTTTGGTAATTAGTTTGAAAACAACTATATTTTGGCAATTAGGTTTAAAAGGTACATTATTGATATAATTTTTTCTGTGCATATAGAGAGGGCTATACCAAATATTTTAAGAATGTTTTTTCTGATGATATGTGATGTAGAGAATCTCCTCATTTTCTCATTTTAAAATTATTTAGAATTAAAGAAATGATGCACTATTGTGGTATTATAAGGAGATGTTTGAAATGTTGAATAGGTTGTTATAGTTATTGGTTATCTAACAACTCGTTGTAGTCTATCAACTATAATATTTTATGCATTATTATATTACTGTAAGATTGAATCGGACAGTTGATGCAAGTGCATCAACCTCTTTTTTTTTTTTTTTTTTTTTTGCAACATTCTTAAATTAATCAGTTGTAAAAACTTGTAAAAATGATCTAAAATTATCATGAACTAATCTAAATCTGTCAAAAGATATGCATTCACTCATTGGTACAACAAGGAAAGAGTCAATAACAGTAGTTTGAGAAGATCCTCCCATTAACAACAATAGATACAACAAATGGTGCAATAAGTAAAGACAGTAGAAACACATGACATTGTTAACCTAGTTCAATGATACAACATAGATGTTTGGGGGGTCCTTGACTTGAGATTAGAGATTTTATTTCTTTGAGATATAAATCATAATTACAATCTTATGATATTAAGTACAAAGATTAAAACAGTTATTATGTACTTTAAGTGATACAACTTTAATGCAAATAAATCTATCACTAATCTATTTCAAAGATAACTTAGATAAAGAATCTCTCGTTAATCAAGTTCTCATCAATCAACATATTAAGGTTTTTTAATTGAAGATCTCCCCTTCAATCATGTTTCTCATCAATCAACAGATTAAGGTTCCTTAATTCTTCATGCAACAGAAGCTTGATCTTCATAATTAAGTCAAAAAGACTTTTCTTTCAAATAGAGAGCAATTAATTCTACAACAACTTGAATGACTTACTTGCTTGTTTTAATTGCTTCACACAGGTTTTTGTTCAACTGCAATTCTACACACATGCACAAAAACGGCAAGGACCCAACAATAAATAGTCAACCAGGATTCGACATTCAAACAGAAAAACAAAACTTGGATCCCGAAAATTGTTCCTTAAAATAATATAAGATATTATTTTCATAATATCTTCTAACTTGAAAGAATATCTTTTAATTAAATAACCGTAATTTTCAAATCTTCACATAAAACTTTTTGCCCCACAAATATTCTAACACGTACTTCACTTGTTTTCAGAAAATATCAGATTAAGAGTCTTTTAACTCATATAACTAATTTAAATTATGATATTACAAAGAAAACACAATTTGCTAATATTTTTCACAAATGTCTCAAATGGGCCATAATATTACACAAAAGTAAACCCAAATTACATTTATGCCCATTTGGTATTATTTTATTGATTTAAATTATACAAAAATAATAAATGAATGGAGAGGATTGTGGGTCATTACATTTCGAAAGTATTGGAACGGTTTTTTCACTTTCATATTAAAAAAAAAAACTTCATCCTTCCTCCACTGCAATCGCAAAAAAATTCTTTGTAATTTTGAAATATCAACGCTTTCGAACGTGAAGAAGAAGGTATTCGACGGCCGACATGTTCATTTGTTTTTCGACGGCCGAAAAAATTGAGGTTAGGTTGTATATATTCAATACATATGATACATTAGGTATATTAGATATATTTAAGATATTAGTCTAAATAGGCAACGAAACAAAACTAACAATTTTGCATGTGTTAGATTCTAGGGTTTATTGAGGTTTCGGCGTGAAGAAGATGACTTTCTAGGACCGTCGCATTTCGTTATTTTTCTAAAGACAAATATTACAACTATATTTTATTAAATAGTATAATAGTAAATAAGATATATATATATATATATATATATTAAAACTTCAAACAAAAGTATTATATTTTACGAGTAATTTAAAAATTAATATAAATGTAAATAAGATGTGGTATATATATAATATATCACATATAGAACCTATTATATTTTGCAGTAATATTATAAAACTATTATAAACGTAAATAATATGAGGTATATAAATAATGAATCACATATACAAACTATTATATATTAAGGTAATATTATAAAACTAGTATAATTGTAAATAATATGTGGTATATATATAATAAATCACATCAAAAAACGATTAAAACTTACGAGTATATCGTTAAATTAGACTATATATAGGCATATGATATACTATTAATGTTCTAATCATGTAGTTACGGTATTTCGTTATTAGTCGAGTAAAAGAACAAAGTACTTACTGTGAAATTTTTATTAGCTTCACGTGATAGAAAATAATGGCTGCCGGCGATTTGTGAAAATAGAGTAATTAGAAATTAGAAATTTAATAAAAATTTTCATATTAGAATAGATTTTTATTTATACTTAATTGAAAATATACTTTATGGAAATAATATTAATTGAATTCATATTTAATAAAAAAATAATTCAAATATTCATGAATAAAATATCTAATTAATAATAATAATATCTAATTAATAATGATTGTAAAGTTAGTATTGTTCAAAAAAAATATTATCTTTCCTAATTAAGAAAATAAATTTTAATTTAGGACATTTGTGAAATTTCGTATTCAATTCATGTCTTTTTTCTAAATCTTCTTAAGATTAAAACATAATACTAAATTAAATCTTTTACTTAAAGAAAAATAACCAAATAGCATGCTATTTATGACATTTATCACAAATTGACTATTGTAAACAGGGTATGAGCTAATAACTTTAAATAAAAGGTTTTGATTGAATTTAATTGGTCATTATATTAGAGTTGAGCTTAGAGTTGGTTGTTTGAGATAATTGATGCCACTTTGTCGATAAAGTTTGTTGATAGCAACGGTCGAATTTGACCTTCACTTTAAAAAGTTAAACAGAACACATATGACTTCTATCTCTCATCTCGGATTAACCTTATGTGCGGTTCTTCCCTCTCTTATTCAACTTTTCCTATTTCCTTTCCTTTCCTTTTTCAAAGTTCAATCATGGGTTCAATCATTTCTTGTTCATTTCTTTGTCTTTTTATGTTAAATTTGAACTAAACCGCCGTTTCCTTCGGCTTTACAGCAACAATGCCATTACCAAAAAAATTTGTTTTTTTAGGTGTGGACTTAAATGAAGAAATTTGATTTAGAAGTGTTTGTTTTTAAGTGAAAGCATTTAATTCTTTTGTATTGTTTCAAAATTGAATGATTAACTAATTATTTACAAATGAAGAACTCAAAAACAGAAAAATGGATTTATCTCTGTATTGGATTTACCATCATACAAAGCTAATTATTTGTATGATATAGTCAAATTACTCTATCCATGTAAAAAATATTTTGTGGATCTTAAAAAAAATATGGACAAACAGTGATGTCTAGTCCGCGGGACTTGCCTCAAATGAGGTGGATAATCTTCAAATATACGAGGAATGGAGTTTATTTTTTTTCTCGTTGACATTTCAAGGTTGGAGACGGAGAATACATTCAACTTAACGAGCATCTATTTATATATATACATATAATATATGTTTCTTTATATATATGTGTATATATTTATCAAAAACAAAAGTAGAGAATATTTCCTCAAGGGGTAAGAAATCCCCTCCCCGTTTCTTGAGGAAAAATTTGTGGGGAATGGGATAGGGGGGCGGGGAGTGACATTCCCGTCCCCACTCCATCCCGTGGACATCTCTATGAGCAAAGGCTTTGCTGACGTTTTTTTTTTTTTTTTTGCATGGGTATGTATCATGGCTGAAAAACTACGTCTTTTTTTTTTGTTCATGTTTTTTGATGTTGCGAATACACAAATAGAAAACGCTGACAAAAATAGATATTTTCCCACACATGAAAAGGTTGACAAAAGGTGTATTCTATTGACGCAACATCCTCCTTAGGCAAAATTACGTCGATAAATAACGTCGGTAGAAAGTTGTTTCTGTCAACATAAAAGAAAATGTGAGTATAACTATTATTTCTGATCATGCATAGAGTGTGACTAGAACTAACGACTATTCAATTTTTAAATTAGATGTTGGATTCTTTTTCGGAAAATTTGGACAAATTTAATAAAAAATGAAAAATGATACATTATATTATCTTTTTATTGTTCTTCTTTTTTAATTTAGTCTCACAACATATATAACAAAATATTTTATAGCAATTTTATATTTTATATTTCAAAATAATATATCTATTATTCTAAGCAAAGTCATAATAGAAAGTTTGAAGTGTAAAGCTATATATATTCATATTGTGGGTTGCCTCACAACCACACCTCCAATTTAGCCTTTTTTTTTCTTCAAAACATATATGTCAGCTAATTCAACTTATAATTTATTTCTCCCTCTAATGTGTTCTCCCAATAGTATTTTCAACACTTCCTTAGATCTTTATCATATATCATATGATCTTATCTATTATTATTTTCTGAAAATACCCTACATTTTATGGAAAAAGGACTTCAACTTTTCCAAATGATTACAACATATATCCTCACTTTCTTTTCTCTTTTGAAGTTTAAAGATTGAAAAGATAGAGTACAAAATGCTCAAAATCTATCAAACTCTAAATTAGATAAAGTTGAAGTTTTACTTTAGAAAAAAACTTATATATAAATCACATCATTTAAGATATTTCCAAAGGTATTTAAACTAGACATAATTAACAAATGTGCTTAAACGCTACAGATTTTGTAATGGTAACTATTATAAAGATCACGTTGCCTAGCATCTAGTTTTAATATCCATCCAAAACGAGAGGCCAAATCTAAAACGTCAAAGTACTAGATTAAAGATAATCTCACGTAGAGAAAATGGTTCTTAAATTTTAAATTTGAAATGAGTCATGCTACTGAATTGTATTTTTACTTTCATTGGTGAAAAAGAGAAATGAAAATTTTCATTTCCATTAACATAGAATAAGATATGATAATATAATTCAAACATGAAAGATTAAAGTTTTACATAGTGGGTTTGACTTAGTCACTTTGTCATGTCACCCACACCCATTAACATGTAGGG
>JBBPDI010000002.1:14637194-14652792 GCA_037974545.1 Cucumis variabilis
TGATTATTATAAATAATCAATTACAACAATTTCCATCCAATCTTTCATAACTTTGGTAAAAGAATTTACAAAACAACATGATATCCAAAAAAATCACCAAATTTAGATTATCTCTTCCTACTCCTTTATAAGCTCAATTCGGTTGAAAAACTAGGCTTTCCATTTCTTTTTAAGTAGCTTAGTTTCCTATTAAATTCTTCAAAACGTGCAACATACAAGGGTGGTTGAATTAAGATTTAGGAATTAGCCATAAATTTTGAAATAATATAACAAAGTTTTTTTTTTTTAAGTACAATCTAGTGAAATGTTACACAAACTTCACAACTTTGTTAATAAAATAAAACAATATTATAAGATATTGTTTACACATATACATATATACCAGTGATTAAAGTAAAATTATATTTGAATGTAAATTTAACCTAAAGTTATTCTATTTAACTAGCACTACAAGAAAGGGGGCTCTCTCGACGCACAAAATCATTGGGAGATATACGAAAAGCGTCGAAAAAGGCTTTCTCGACACATAAATATTCGTCGGGATACAAGTCAGAAAAAATGTGTCGAGAAGGAACTCCCGACGCACAATATTCAGCATCGGGAGTTTCTATACATCTCCCGACGTTGTATGAACATCGAAGACACTGTCAAACTAGTGTCACATAACTTCAACATTTCACAAAAACACACATTAGTCAACAATCATTCCTTTCACCAAGGATCTCAAATCATTCTCTACATTAGGTCTCGTTACTTTACATTTAGACTACTGTGACAACAACATCCGAAAATATACAGATTTGTCTTTATTGCTCAGGTCGAAGCGCAATGTACATCTTTTATACAGTGTCCCGCCTCATCTTACCATGCACATCTTTTATACATGACTACCTTTACTCCTTACTTACACGTAACAGACAGCTCATTGATAGGAAGAAACTAATATTTTGAACACCATTTCATAATCATTTAAAACACATAAACATACTTTGAAGCATAGCATACTTTTCATATAAACACTATAATAATTCAGAGCTATCTTGATGCAGAAAAATATGTTGGTGAAAAGCACATAGAAAAAAAGACTCCCTTGACGTCGTAAATTACGCGTCGACCTAGATCTTTAGTCCTGACATCATGATTTAAGGTTTCAGGAAAGGAAAATTAATATTTAAAGTTTTAATTTTCCTGACATAATACGTACACACAAACGTTGGGAATGTGGTCCCCCTATTCCCAACGTCACCTCGTCCACATCGAGAAAAGAGAAATTAATATTTAATTATTTTCATTTTTCCCGATGCAAGGCAGATAAACATGGAGAATGAGGATCACACTCCCGATGTCCACGTTGACCACATCGATGAAAATGAAACAATTAAAAAAATATTTTATTTTGTTCAATGCCATTTAGATGACATTGAAGGAGGTAATAACTATTCTCGGTGTTTCACTTATGATGTCATGAATAGTTATTTCCTCCCCCGACGTCAACACTCTCGACGTTGGGACTTGGGGGTCTCTAGACGTTTTTCGTTGTGTATCAAAAGATCTCCAATAAAAGGGGGTTTTCAGTTATGTGATTCAGAGAAACGAAAGAGCTAGACAACCGAGAGAGTTGAGAGAGATCGAAAAGGAGAGAATACCCTATAGTCGCTCGTTGTCGCTCACCGCGATCCCAGAAGGAGAGAGTTCATTTTTTTGGTTTAGTTAATTAGTTTTAGAATTTAGATTTTGAAATTAGGAATTATGTTTTGAATTAGTTTCAGGTTTTAGTATTGAATTTGAATTTGAAGTATTTTTAGGATTTAAGATTGACGTTGAGATTGATATTTAATTTGAATGTGTTAAGGTTGAATTTGAATATGAATTTGAATTTGATGATAAAGAGCAGCGGTGGATCAAGCGACGATGAAGAATAGTGCCTTTTTCACGTATACACATTAGTCATTCTTCTATACATTTAGTTTGAGATACTCACATTTGTTTAACGTTTGTTGGTTTTTATGTCTATTGGTATTCTGTCATTTTCCAGAGGTTTCCAGTTTGAAATCTGGGATCTATTAAAAGACTTCCAATTTGTATTCCAAAGCACATAGTGAAATATTATCGAGCTCTCACACCATAAGCTCCTAATATTCCGACTGCTTCCTTTGTAAACTATCGATCCTAATTCTCTTTGCGGTTAGCATTGAGCAATGGTATCTGAGTCGTTCAATAAAAGTTCAATATTACTTCAATTCTTTTTCAAATTTCATTTTGGCGGAGAAAAGTTTGATAATTTTATTTCTCTTCAATTAAACTTCATTCTGCAAGTCTTTTTTGTGGTCCCGACTGTAAGACTCAAGGAAGCGTGATGAGACCGTTGGTCAAGAGTAATCTGTCTTAGCACAATACAGGAGTAATAGTTATTGTCTTGTATGTGCTAAGACAGATTACTGCTAATTAACAATCTTACTGCGCTTCCTTGCGTCTTTTTATCGGGACCACAAACTTAGACACAGACGTACAGGTGGATGTAGAGCCTAGATCTTCGAAATTCAATCTCTTGAAATAATAAAATACTTGAAGAATGAAATTTAAATGAAGAGAAATAAAATTATCAAACTCTTCTCCCCCATAAATGAAATTTGAAAACAAATTGAAGTAATATTGAACTTTTATTGAATAACTCTGATACCAATGCTCAATATTAACCACAAAGAGAATTAGGATCGATAGTTTACAAAGGAAACAGTCGGATTATTAGGAGCTTATGGTGTGAGAACTCGATAATATTTCGCGATGTGCTTTGCATTACAAATTGGAATTCTATTTATAGACCTTGGATTTCAAACAAAATTGAAATATAAAAAATTAAAAGATAAGATCAAATCAGATAGAACAGGACTCCTTATCCGATAAGATTTTAAAGAGAAGATAAGATCGAATCAAACTGGACAGGATCTTTATCTGATAAGATTCTAATTGATTTTAAAATCCTAAAAGCTAAATTAATTTATACAACAAGATAAATGACAAATAATGGATAAGAATCCATCTGCGTACAAAACTATGTATGCAAATTTCCACCACCTAAACTACTTTATTATTATTATTAACTTTAATAAGTAAGTGTCATTATTATACACATTTATAACTACTATTTATTATTAACATTATCTTATCTACATAATAAGAATCCATCTGCGTACAAAACTATGTGTGCAAATTTCCACCACCTAAACTACTTTATTATTATTCTTAACTTTAATAAGTGTCATTATTATACACATTTATAACTACTATTTATTATTAACATTATCTTATCTACATAATAATCAGGAAGATATATGACAAAATAAGGATTTGTTGGCCATTGATCCAAAGATAATTGAAGCTCTTTTGCCATTCTTGAAGAATATTTGTTGTCCTTTCTTGCAAATAGTAAATCATGTATACCATTAGTAGTATTCCCTACGACGAATTACTGAATGACCAGCGGACTTATCGTGCTTCATCATTGTGACTTACTGTTGAGACCATCAAATGTAGTCGAACAATCCATGAAATATACAAAATTTCTTTTTTGGCTCTTGGACTTGGTCTTGATTTGTGCTTCATGTCTTCAATTTTTTTCTGGATTTCGTGATGACGGAACAATATTTATAGAGTAAACTAGAGTAATTATAAAGTTTACTTATCAATTACTCTAGTGATGCAAATATACATTTTATTATTATTATATATAAAGCTAATATAGTAATTTGAAATAGAAATCTTCTTTTCGAAGACTCTATATTGAACCTATTTTTCTTTTGAAATAGGTATATGACGTCAAAGCTCACATAGGTTGTGAGTCGAGAAACAGGTCGTCAAGATCGTATTCTGAATCTGCTTGTTCATCATCTTCTTGTAAAGAGGAAGATGCTAATTTTGAAGATGAAGATGCATTTACTGTTGTTGATAATAATCGTTGAAAATCTACATTAGTTGTAGCATGAGCAAGTGTTGCAAAAAGTTTTGATTTGTCATTTAAAAACTCGATGTTCCTTCTATGATCAAGGTCTTGAAGATATTTGTTCTCTACTAACCATTCCTTCATGTGCTTGATGGTGGCATGTTGAAATTTGTATTTTTCCCACCATTTGATCTTGAAATTCCTGCAATATGTGATGTAATAAGAATAAGGATAGAGATAGTTAAACTACAAGTTATTTAGAACAGTCATACTACTTGATTGTTTCATAACAGTTTCCTTATAACTAATTTGTAACAAACTTACAAATCCCTTAATAAACACCTCATCTTTTAGCTTTTGAAGGCAGTGAATTCATTTGAGAAATTAATCCTACTTTGAATTACATAAAAGTGATATCAGAGCAGCCTTGATCTTGAGGGAAGAATGACTGGTTGGAGAGGACTAAACCCAGCCACGGGGACGATCATGTATAAGAAGAAGCAAAGGAAATCGCCGCCCTTTCTCCAAAAACATCAACGGTTCGCTTGTTGATCGTTGAAGGATCCTTGGGAGATCTTCATAAAAAAATTTGATAAACTGATGGAGAATATGGATTTATTGACCCGAAGAATGGAGGAACTTTTAGCGCCACCGCGGATTGAAGTAAATCTTTTGATGATCACCATTTTAGCGACAAACGAGGCTGACGAGCAAGGAAAAACAACAGGAATTTTAGCAACCCAAGGGGCTTCCACAAAAGGAGACCTAGTGATGTCCCGCTGTAATACTTCAAAGAAGACTTTTAAGAAGACCAAGAAGCATAGCAAGAAATTCAAGAAGATGACTCCTCACGTGGTAACAAACATGGAAATATCAAGAACTTCAATGATGAAATACGAACAAGATGAAATAACAGAAGGTATGATGCCAGAAGAGAAGAATATCATAACTATAAGATGATGATAAATCTCCTAACGTACGATGGCAAGCGAAACATAGAATCTTTTTTGGATTGGGTAAATAACAACAAGAACTTCTTTAACTACATGCACATGCCTAAACATAAGAAAGTCCATTTGGTAGCCTTAAAGCTTCGAGTTGGTGCTTCGACATGGTGGAATCATTTGAAGATTAATAGGCAAAGGTGTAGGAAGCAACCCATCCATTCTTAGAAGAAAATGAAGAAACTATTGACAGCACGATTCTTACCCCCAAATTATGAACAAACCTTATTTAATCAATACCAAAACTGCCGCTAGGGTACTCGAATAGTAGCTGACTATATTGAAGAATTCCATCGTGTGAGTGCAAGAATAAATCTGAGTGAAAATGAGCAGCACCAAATTGCAAGATTTGTGGGAGGCCTCTGGTTCGATATCAAAGAAAAGATAAAGTTGCAGCCATTTTGTTTTCTATCTAAAACAATTTCTTTTGTAGAAACTGTGGAGAAAATGATTGTCGTTAGAACCAAGAAATTGAATAGGAGAACAACATGGGAGACAACCTTAGCAAGAAAGACTAACTATCCTAATAAAGCAGATGAACAACCTTCAACCTTAATAAAGGGAAAGGGGAAGGAGGTTGACAATTAGGAGATTGTTAATGAGAAGAAGGAGGCTGTGAACAGGGGCAACAACCAGAATAATTACACTCGACCATCATTAGGTAAGTGCTTTCAATGTGGTCAAATTGGTCACCTATCCAATACTTGACCCTAACAAAAGATCATAGCATTAGCTAAGGAAGAAAGAGACATGATGAGTGAAAATAGTCAAGAAGCAGAAGAAGAAGTTGAGTTGATTGAAGCTGATGATGAAGACAGAGTCTCTTGTGTCATCCAGCGAGTACTCATTGCTCTCAAAAAAGAGAGGAATCCATAGCGCCACAGTCTCTTTAAAACAAGATGTACTACAAATGGAAAAGTATGTGATGTGATAATAGACAACGACAATAATGAAAACTTTGTGGCAAAGAAGTTAATAACCATTTTGAATCTAAAGGCTGAAACTCATCCAAATCCCTACAAGATAGGATGGGTGAAGAAAGGAGGAAAAGCCATTGGGAGCGGGTACAAGGACCAAATTGTTTGTGACGTCATTGAAATAGATGTGTGTCACCTTTTATTAGGAAGACCATGGCAGTACGACACTTGAACCTTACATAAAGGGAGAGAAGATACTTATGAGTTTCAATAGACGAAAAAAAGGATAGTTGTACTCCCAATAACAAGGAAGAGTGGTGAAGGAACAAGACATGATAAACAACTATTATCACTATCAGTGGAAAAAAAACTACTTAAAGAAAGGGAACAAGACCTCCTAGGACTGATTATTGTTGATAAGTCTGAGGAAGAACAACATGAGGTTGTGGAATCTAAATTGCAGCAACTATTTGATGAGTTCCCACACTTGAAGAAAGAACCTGAGGGACTTCCACTTCTTCAGAGTACCAAATTCTCCATGAATATATTGAAGAGCTACTTAAAAAGGGACACATCAAACCGAGTTTGAGCCCTTGTCCTGTACCTGTCCTATTGATCACTCCAAAGAAGGATGGTAGCTAGAGGATGTGTGTAGACAATAGAGCTATAAACTGAATCACTTTGAAGTATGATTTTCCCATTCCACGCATCGGTGATCTCTTAGACCAACTTGGTAAAGCCATCATATTTTCAAAGATTGATCTAAAGAGTGGCTACCACCAAATACGTATTAGACCCAGAGATGAATAGAGGACAGCCTTTAAGACAAATGAAGGCTTATTTGAATGGATGGTCATGCCCTTTGATGTATCTAATGCTCCTAGTACCTTCATGAGATTGATAAATTAGGTACTTCACCTCTTCCTCAACAGGTTTATAGTTGTCTATTTTGATGGCATACTTGTGTATAGCACCAACTGTGATAAGCATATACTACACCTAAGAAAGTTGTTTCAAGTTTTAATAAAAATAAAATTATACATCAACCCTAAGAAGTGTATGTTTCTAAGGAAGGAGATTGACTTTCTTGGGTTTATAATTAAGGAAGGAAGAATAAGTATGGAGCCAAAGAAAATAAAGTTATCCATACTTGGCCTACACCAACCTCTATCAAAGAGACACAAGCCTTCCTTGGCTTGGCTTCCTTCTATAGAAAGTGCATCAAGAACTTCAACTCCTTGGCAGTACCTCTCAGTGATTGTCAAAAAAGGAAAAACTTTAAGTGGACCCTAATACAGCAAGAAAACTTTGATGACATCAAGAAGCAATTGATTTCTAGCCTATACTATAACTACCAGACTTCTCCTCACCATTTGAAGTGGCAATTGATGCTTGCGGCATAGAAATTGGGGTTATCCTATCTCAGCAAGGACACCTAATTAAATATTTCAATGAGAAACTAAACACCTCTAGACAGTCATGGAGCACTTATGAACATGAGTATGGCCTCGTTCAAGCATTAAAGCAAAGGGAACACTACCTACTCTCTAAAGAGTTTGTACACTTCTAACCGATCACTTTTTCCTAAAGTATCTCTAATCTCAAAGAAACATCAGCAGGATGCACGTACGCTGGATTTTTTTCCTTCAAAAGATTTGATTTTGTGATCAAACATCAATTGAGTAAAAAAAATAAGGTAGATGATGCCCTAAGTAGAAAAAGCTCCTTGCTTACACTTCTCTCCTCTAAAGTTGTAGCCTTTGACATCTACCCGATTTATATGAAGAAGATATTGATTTTAAAAACATATGGTACAAATGCTCCCATTACATAAATGCTTATGACTACCATATTGTTAAAGGTTTCCTATTCAAAGGTGAACAACTGTGCCTTCCTCATACCTCATTACGAGAAGCCTTGTTGAAAGAAGTCCATTGTGGCGGTTTAGCTGGACACTTTGGGTAGAATAAGACATTTAAAATTATCTCCAAAAGGTACTACTTGCCTCAACTTAGAAGAGATTCAAATAATTTTGTGAAGAGGTGTCCCATTTGCCAAAGAGCTAAAGGCTCAAGCACCAATGCACAGTTATATTCCTCACTGCCTATCCCAACCTCTATTTGGAAAGGTTTGTCAATTGACTTTGTGTTTGGATTACCTAAAATCCAAAGGCATTACGACTCAGTTATAGTTGTAGTAGACAGATTTAGCACGATGACTCACTTCATAGCTTGCAAGAAGACAAATGATGCAATCTATATAGCCAATCTCTTCTTTAGAGAGGTGGTCTAACTACATGGTGTTCCTAAAACAATTGTTTTACAGAGATGTTAAGTTTCTAAGCCATTTCTAGCAAACTCTATGGAAGAAGTTTGACACAACCTTGAAGTACAGCGCTGATGGACAGACTGAAGTAACCAATAAAACCTTAGGCAACCTAATACGGTGTCTAAGTGGGATAAAATCTAAGCAGTGGGATCTAGCGCTTTCACAAGCTAAGCTTGCTTTCAACAATATGAAAAATCGTTCAACTGGAAAATACCCCTTTGAAGTAGTATACACTATGCAGCCACGATCAACTTTTGACCTTACTTCACTGCTTAAGGCCGTGAACCTTATTAAAGAAGCAAAAACTATGATAGAAAACATTGAAAGATTGCACAAAGAAGTTTATGATCACCTTGTGCAAACTACAGACTCTTATAAAAAAACAGCAAGCAAAAAAAGAAGGCAAGCTGATATTTCTAAGGGAGTCTTGGTGATGATACACCTAAGGAAGAACAAATTTTCTACAGGCACCTATAACAAACTTAAAGATAGATAGATCGGTTCATTTCTTTTATTAGAAAAATACGGAGATAATGCTTTTAAAATAGGACTGCCATCAACATACATATACATCCAGTATTCAATGTTGCTGATTTGAAACCATATCATGCACCGAACGATTTCAAACTTTTTAGCTGATGCACTATGGGATGAGTCCATTTTTAGGGGTTGAAATGATGTAATAAGAATAAGGATAAAGATAGTTAAACTATAAGTTAGTTAGAATAGTTAGACTACTTAACTATTTCATAACAGTTTCCTTACAACTACTTTGTAACAAACTTACAAAGTCCTTAATAAATACCTCATCTCTTAGTTTTTGAAGGCAGAAAATTGTGCTAGCAAGTTTGAATTCATTTAAATCAATCAATCTTTGTTGGGATTTCTGATTCTTTCAATTCCTTGGAATATGAAAGATCAACTATGTGTTTTTTCTATCTTAAAATGCATTTGGTAAACTAGAACAAATTTATTTTTTTAATTTTAAATTGAATTTCTTTTATCCTATTTTGAATAAAAAAATTCCTTCAAATTTTCTTCAATTCTTTTGTAATCAATTTCTTCTTTTAGAAAACTAATTTGTTTTTGTTTTTTTCTTTTTATTTGTTCACTTTTCAAATCATTAACTTGTAGAAGTTTATGTGGTAAAATTGGAGAGTGAATACAAAAATTAATTCTTCTCCAAATTTCTTTGTTACTAAATCTTTTTCGGTTATTGTTAAATGATACAATTGAGTAATGAAAGGTGTACCAAGAATTAGTTCTTGGTGAAAATCTTTGACTAAAAGAAAAAATGTTTTGAAACAATGTTCTTCATTACAAACATGTACTTTCAAAAGTTTAAACTTAATATTTGCTCCAGTGAAAACCTATGTGGTTTTCTCAAAATATTTTGTAGGAATTAACCCTTCTTGAATCCAATTTTGATCTTTAAAGTAATTTTAAAATATTTTATTTTTAGTGTAATTAAACCATACCATTTTTAAAAGCTTATTCTTGAAACAAATTAATTTTCGGATTTATATTACTTAGAAAATCTTTTCCTAAGTCCAAATCTCCTAAATTATCATTTTGTTTTATTTGAGAAATTTCATTTTTAATTTCTAAAATTTCATATTTATGTTAGAAATTATCTTTTTAAGCAATTAATTTCAATTTTAAATCATCTATTAAAACTGGTGTTTCCTCCTTTAGAATTTGTAAAATTTGTGAGTGACTTTTTTCAGAAATTGTTTTCTTCTTTGGAGTGATATTGAAGAAAATTCTTTTGTTAAAGAATCTCTAAGTGTTTCTAAAATACTTCTTTTTAAATCTTCATTTGAAACATGGTTGATTGTTTGAAATAATAAACTATGTTCGGAAGTTAAAACAATTATTTCATTTAAAACAATTTGCATGGATATTTGATACAACTACACGCTTTGGGTCCTCATATGAGGAAGAATGGCTTGAAATTTCTAAATCGGTTTCATATGCAATTTCCTACAATTGAAAGTCAGAAAAATAGATTTAATCTGCGGAATATTATTCTTCTTGTATTTCATGGATTTCTCTTGCGAACACTTATTGGCAAAATGTCCTTTTCTACACTTATAACACAAAACTCGCTTGCTAGGTTTTTCTTTTTTTTGAATTTCCTTTTGTTGTTTTTCGGCAGGTTTCTTGTAATTTGGATATTTGTGATACCTCTTAGGGGTATAAGGTTTGTTGTACCTACGAGTTCTTCTATAATATGTGAGTTTCATATTATAGTTCTTTGGACGAACTCTTTTTGAAGAAGAATCAGGTTCTTTGATTTTCTCAAAATCCATATTGAGAGCAGAAAGTCTTCATTTCTTTTTTACGAAGATTTGAATGCTTTTGAACTTTAGTTTGAATTTTTATCTCATTACAAATATCTAAACCACACTTTATGATTTTAGAGATTAATTGGGCATAGATAAGATCTTCCCAAGGTATTTGCACAAGGTATGCTTTGTTGAGAGAATTGTAGACTCTTTCTGCCATGAAACTTGGAAGTCCATCAATAAAAGTTTTTCTAATACTTGGCATTGAAATCCCTGAAAATGTAAATTCTTAACAAAAACATATCTTTGCACCACCTGAAGTTTCCCATAAAGGAAGATTTTAGATTTTTTATTATTTTCCCTAATTTTCTATATCAAAGTATCTTCCTAGGCCAAAATGTCTGTTGATTGTGTAGAGAAGAACTTCTACAACGTCCTCTCGCTCTTCTTCTATTTCTAACGGTACTGCAGTTCCATCTTTAGCTTTAATTATCCTTTCTATTTTTTGTCTTATGTTTCTTTATCGCTTGTCTTTGCTCACTTGTTAAGGCATGATCCCGCCGCATTTTGAGGCTACCACTAAATTCATTGATTAAGAGTGAAACAACTTCTCCATTTGTATGACCGTTGGATTTGTAAGCTATGGAACAAGTTAACATATTATTTAATATATGTCATAGATTTGATATTCTGGAGTTCAATCAATATTCCAAACACATATTGATTCTCCATTGAATTCTGTATTGATAAAATATCTTTGTCTCTGCTCTATAACTTCTCCAGGAAATGAAGGTCGAGGATGGAAATTAATTTGGTCTCTCCTATAAACAAATCTTCCAAAACTTATCTTGTTGATTTGTTTCTCTTCATCGTTGACTAAAAGATTTTCAAAATTTTCCCATAATTGAGCCGCATCTTCTTCATTAAGAATGTTTATTGAACTTTCGCCTCTTAAGTTGTTGATTTCTTCAAGAAGCTTTTTTTTTAGTTATTATTTTAACATTTTCCAAGGGTTAGAAAAGATTTAGAATTTCTTCAAGAATAGGAGGGTTAAAAATTTCTTCTAACTTGAAGACTTGGTTAGCAGTTAAAGAAAGCATTCTATTAGAATAAGTATTTTGGACTTGGATGCTTTTTATTTCTTTATTAGTAGGAGTCTTGTGTTCTTCAGAATCCTTGATGATCTGAAAAGGTTTTGCTATGACATTTTTGCTATAAAAACTTTTGAATTCAACATCTTCCATGGAAGGATAATCAGCTTTGATTTCTTCTCTTTAAGTTTTCCGAGATTCTTTCTCTTTGATTGTACAAAGATGATCAAACCCTTTTTTTTTTGGTAAATCATTTAAAAAATGCAATATGTTCTTGAACTATTTAAAGAGTCTAAACAATACAATATGTTCTTGAACTATTTAAAGAGTCCTAAAATACTCTTCTTTGAACAATTTCCTTTCTAGTTCATAGTAAGTTTTGAAAAAGGCAATTATTTCTCGATTTTCTTTAGACATAAATTCATTTTGTATTGATTCTTTGTCAAGCTCAAGCTTTGATTCTATAATAATCACATTTAATTGACAGCTGGTATCCATTTTTGTTTGAGTTGGAGAACCAGGAAGATTTTCTTCATAAATGATATTTAGTATTCCTTTATCTAATTTTACAGATTTTATTTTTAGAGAATTTGATCTGTTTAGATTGAGTATTGTTTCACTCATAATACTAGATGTACTAGGTCTTGAACTCACGTGTTCTTTGACAACAGGGTAGTAAGGTAATTCATTTTCAAATTTGATCTCTACTTTTCCATCAAGATGTTTTATAATATGAGAAACCTATTTTTCTTACTTTTGAGGGATGAAAGCATTATCTAAAACCCAGTGGAAATTTTTAGTAATTTCGTCCCAAGAAAGAAGTTTTGAAATACTAACTGAAGATTTATTTAAATTTGTTTCTATCAACATGGTTTTCCCTTTAGTAGAAGACATTAAAGCTTTTGGATGCATGGTTGTAGTCAAAACTTTTTAGGTGACTTTATAAACAAGTGTTAGTTTTTTAACACCTTCTCCAAAACTCAAACCTTGTCAAGAAATACCTAAACTTAAAGTTTTGAGAATATGTGGGTCATCAAGAGACACCATAAAGTTTTAAAACTAATTAAAATGGATAGGACTATTACCAAATTTGATTCAATTATTCCTAATAAAGAATTTCAAAAATCTTTGTTATGTCGTTCAATATCATTGCTAAGATTGGTGTATCCAGTCCTAATCTAAACATTAGAATTAAGACTACTTGGACAACACCTATAGGGCGAAATGAAAAATCTTTTTGATGCCATTCAATATTATTTCTTGGAAATAATTGTATGGAATCAGTTTTTCCATAAACTAGAACTCTACCTTCAACAATTTTATACAATTGTTTTTTAAAATTAAAAGTATTTTTGAAAGTAAATTGTTTTTTAATCAAATTTGGGAATTTTCCGATTGATGTTTGGCAAATTAGAGTTGTCAATGACGTAAGTTTTGTAATTGTCTCTATAATTTATAGAAAGCATGCTTAGCCTTTAGGTTTTAGAAATTTGTTTCTGTAAATATTTTTCTAATGCACTTATATTTTTTAGTTTTCAATTAATTTGAGTTTCAAATGGTTCTGTAAAATCTTTCACTGTCAATGACTTTTATTCCTTTAGGGACCACCACTAGCGTTAATCTGCTATCTACTAGACTCAAAATCGGGTTGTGAGATCCGGTGAATGTAGGATTGAAAGGAGAAAAAGTAATGGAAATTGGAGGAAGAACAAGCTTTTGGTGAGGGAGAGAGGTGAAGATTTTTGTGAAAATTAAGTGGAAAAATTAAGCAAATTACCAAAAAGAATTTCGAAAATGATTTTTCAAAACATTTTATAAAAAACTAACATGCAAAATGAATGTAAAACCTTCACAATCGATCAACACCTCACTATCCACTCTTAGTGGATTAAGTGTCATCACGATGACTTTCCATATATCCCATTAAGAGTTAGTGGGATATCCTAACTTTTTCATTAAATTAAGTCAAGGGGCATTTTGGTATTTTCCTTATTTTAGTCAAAGTCTTTTCACACCAAAAGTCAATTTTTTTACATTTTATAATTTTTCGCTCCTTGACTTATTTCAAAATCCTGAGCATGAATCTGCATTCATTTTCTCAAAATTCAAATTACATTTGAATTTATTGTCGGTAAAGTCAACATTTTTACTTTTTATAACTTTTACCATTTTCATTAATTTTGAGCTTTCGAACAGGGGAAGATTTATTAAGGGGCCAGGGGGCACGTGCCCCCCTCACATTCTTAGTTTTTGTATTTTAATATTAATTTTGATGTGTTAAATTACAATATATATTAAATAATGCCTATTTTTTCCATATTATGCCTTTGGTATAGTGGTTGTGCCTCTCCTTTGAAACTTTTAAGTCATTGGTTTTGATCTCATATACTACAACTAATTTTTTTAAAAGTTAAATCACAATTAAACATGAAGCTCTATATATACTTGTCAGCTTTTCTCTCATTTTCTAATTCGAACTAATCCAACATACTATTATTAGTTATTTCGTATGAGTTAGCATGGGAATCTAATGGACCTATGGATTATGGTCTCCAACGATTTGAGATTAACCGGCTAAATTATTTAGATCGAGTCAATCAACATTCATTAACTAATAGGTCATTCCACTAAAATCCTGTAATTGCACTCCTTTCACTATAGATATATTTGTGTCCATCTGATTTAACCATGATTCGTAAGTTAATCCTTCACAAGATTTTTGTAACCTCGACTAGGTCAAAATATTGTTTTGGTCCTGAGATATCTTGCTTCTTAAGTTACACTAATCCACTATTGAACAATTAGTTTAAGGTCCAACCAATAAATTGAATCTCTCACTACAATAAAGTCACCTTTCCCCGACGTCGTCCCACATCGTCGTACATGCCATCCCACGTTGCAATAGGTTAAAGCGACATCGTAGGTGACGTTGCAAACAACATCACGGAAAGCCCGTCGAGGAAACTTTCTACGATGCCACAATCTACCACGTCGCCAAAAGTTTCCCCAGCGTACGATCGCGTGCGTCGTAGACCGAAACCGCGACGTTGCATCGTGGAACAGAACTCTGACATTGCATTGCGGAAGGCAGTCGCGACGTTGCGTCACGGAAGGCATCCGCGAGGTTGCGTTGCGGAAAGTATCTGCGACACCCGAGACGACTGCATCGCAAAAAAATGGGTTTTTTTTTTTAATTTATTTTCTTATTGTTATTTTTTATTAATTTTGATTTAACTTAATTTTTTTATGCATTGGTTCCCAATTAAATAAAATAAGTAAAGTGATTCAAAAAAAAATAACATTCATTAATAAAATCAATCGATACATTAATTAATGTTCGAAATACAAAAAATTAATTACATAATAGAAAACATTACATTAAGAAAAGGAAAGAAACTGTGGTCCGCCATTTGGCGATCTCGCTCCTCCTCCCTCAGTCGTTGTTCTTCGAGCATTTGGTTAGCGTTCTCAAGGCTTGCTCTGAGTTCGCTAACCTCTACTACGTGTGTGTGGTAGTCATACATACTGGAGGAAGAAGATGAAGCATCAGTCCTATATTTGGGTTTCGGGCCAAAACTAAGACCTTTTGAGTAGCTCGATCGTCTACCCAAAACAGTCTCGCATATCTCGTCCTCAGTTAGTGGTTCAGAACCCTCTGGGATGGGCTGAGACTGTAGATCCACCATCTGATTCTGCACAAAACACAAATTTATGTAAGTTTGATAGATTATCAGACTTAAAAACATACAATAAATAAAAGTATTATAAATCAAATATAAAGTTTTATAAAATTTACAAAAGCGTCCTCTGCAGCAGGTGAAATAAACTCGCCACTACTACTGGCGTGCGTTTCTCTGAATAACTCGACACAATCTACAGGACGACCATGCATCTCAGTGAGCTCTACTTGTCACTGAAGAAACGACTATGTGCCGCTCCTATGATTGTAAGGCTGTCGCGCCCTGACAGCCTTACACATGTTTGATTGCTCCTACATTCCAAAAAAGACAATGAAAATGTTATATACTTT